>JANSVA010095009.1:0-10832 GCA_025504915.1 Erythroxylum reticulatum
ACAATTGGGCTTCGAGTACGATTTGAATCCGATTATAAAATTTCAGGTCAAGCTTGGGTCTGGATGGACCCGAATTCAGCCTCACACCACAATCCACTTGCTCAATCACATCCCGTTCCATTATTTTCACTTTGGATTTTGGTTTTCTTTTTTATATTAATGGTCAGTAAAAACATTTGTTTTATTAAGTTTTTGTTTTGGTTTTTTCTAATTTTTTAAAACTCATGAAAAATCATAAAAATTGGTCTTTATTTTTTTTCATTTTAATTATTGATAAGAATTATAACTAATATAATTAAATTTTAATTTATATCAATTAATTTAAGTTTGTTTTTTGAAAACAAAATATTTTAATTTAATAATTATTTAATAAATATAAATTTAAGTTTAAAATATCTTAAAATGTATAAATTTCAAATTAAATTAGTCTCAATAATTAGAATACATATTTAAAATAATTATTAATTTATAAATAGTTTTTATTTATTAAATTATTTATTTGAATAAAATGTAGTATATCTTTTGGTAATATTTAATAACAAAATATATTAAAATAAAATTATTTACTCTATTAATCCATAAAAGTGAATCACTTCGAACCGTAGTACGTATCTATTAATTCATAAAATTAGTTTATCTTTAAAATTTTATCTAATATTTAATTATTACAGATATATTAATAAGTAAATATATTTTATTTTTATTTTAAGAAAATAAAAATTAAAAATAAGAAACGAAAAATAAAACCACAACAAACAAGTAAAAGAAAAACCAAACGGTCGCTTATATTTTCACTATCTGTTTATTTGCGTTAGCATTTTCTTATAACTTAGGACAATGGTCTGATTTTGACTTTCTCTTTTCTTTTACTGTTCCAGAACTTTGTGGGTGATACAAATAAGATAAAATCATATAATTGATTTAGCCGTTCATTCTCAATTCCAGAGGATCGATGTTGGAGTTTTTGTGCTATCCCAAATACAAATAAGGAATGTCTGCTCTTTGTCCCATAAAGTTTACTGAAAAGAACTACAGGTATAGCATTGTAGGGCTCACTCTGGGATGCACCTCTTCCCAGGTAGATTGGGGGCCTTGAGATAAACATCAATTGGCATTGGACCTGAGGATATTCAACAAGTTTAAGTGAAGACATTGAACCGTTTCCGTAATAATATGCCATCACTATTGAAGGCATTTTTATCATTGAAATGGGTGACATTTTTTTCTTAATTTCTGAATTAATTATTAGGTTTTATATATATTTTACCCACTAATTTGTTTAGTTCTCTTAAATATGCACTTATATGAATTTGATTGAAAAAGACATAAAATTTTGTTAGGAATGCTCATGTTAAGATTGTTGTTTGTTGCCAGAAAGAAAGTCTAATACGCATTCAGCTAGAGGCATTTAGGGGGAGGCGACAGCTCCAAAGGTGACACAAGGAAAATAACAAAAATATAGGGTGGCTAAGACAATATTCTGTTGGTAGTGCAGTCAAGGAAAATGTGTGAAGATCACGCAACAGGTGGAACAAGCAGAGGAGAGGACGACACATGCAGCTCCCATTCCAACCAATGCATCAACCCCACACTGCATTTCACTCTCCATACCACCACTCACGCCACCCACATACAAGCAGCAACTCTCCACTTTTCCAGCTCATTCCCCACTCCTTGCAACAACATAATTCACGCCAACCAACCAGCCACTCAACCATTCTCTCCACTCACTCACAAAAGCAACAATTATCCATGCTTTCCATCACTCCACGAAAGCAAGTAGCCCCACTCCATGTGTAGTAGCTCCACATCAACGCAAATGAGGCTACCAACACAACCTTTATTATTGTTATTATTATTATTATTTCAACCAGTCCCGACTGAATGGTTTTCTCTCTTGGTTCCTCACGAACCCTTCATTCATCACTCACCAACATTGCAGCCATTGGACTGGACTCATCATCAATGCAACTTCACTTATCTCTCCACCACCAGCTCTTTACTCACTACACAGGAAAAAAAAGTGAGCTGTGCGTTACATGGGGGGAGTAGCGTGAATAGAAGGAAAAAGGAGGTGGCTTGAAGGAAGAACGTTCTTAGCTGGTGGTTTTAAAAGAAAACAACGTCAGCTGGGCTAGGGGGAGGTTGAAGACAGCTGGTAGTTTAACGTTAAACCAGGAGAAGCTAGTAGGAAGCGTGGAACAGCAGACAATAAGCTGACCCACCAACAGCAACGCAAGTGCAAGGAGGGACGCAGCTGCTAGAGAAGTGAGTTTCAGGAGCAAATCCACACACAACGCAGGCACCAAGTTACAAGGAGGGTTTTAGTTTTGGGAGTTTTTTTATAAAACAGAGGACAGCTAGCTTGAGGCGGTGACCATCAAAACGATGACATCAAGAACCCACTAGTTAGAGGAACTACAGACACCAACCAAGGGGACGCAAGCACGCAGGAGGCAGACCAAGCAGAGGCGCAGCAACGTACACAGTGAGCAGAAATAAAGGGTGACGTAGAAAAGGGATTATTCCTTCTCTATTTTATTATTTGATTTGCTCTAATGTTGTTTGCCGATCTTGATTTATGTGATCTTCATCCTATTATGATTGAGTAGTTTCCTCAGAGCTTTAAGGTTGGGCTGAAGCTTTTAGCAAATTTTTATGGATTAAATCTCGGTTGATTTATATGTATGAATTTTTGGTTTTGATTTCTCTGATTTGAGATTAATTTTGTTGGTATTGTGTTTGGACAACCATTACTAAGCATTAGTTGTTAATTGAAGAACCGATAGGTGAAAAATAATAACGAAACTCCAAAATAGTGAACTTATAAATTTCAGATTTAGACATAGACTGAATTTATGAGAGAAAATCAGGTGAGCAAAGATCTTAATGGGTTATGCTTGATTGCTAGGCTACGATAGTAGACTAGGATTATTGCGTAATGCTCCTTTGATATCTTGAAAAAGGATCTAAGAACTCTAGGCTCAACCGTCTATCAACCAAAAATTCGCCTAATAAATTAATCCAAGTAAAGTCCATAGAAAACGCTAAAAGTGAAACCATCCTTGAAGCTTACCACATTCTATTCGGATTAATCCCTAGAGATATTCGCATCTTTATTTAAGCATCGGTTTTATTTATTTATTTTGATAGTTGAATTTTCTTTTAATTTAAATTCCTCATTCTTACATAATTGCTTAGTCCAATTAATTGAGTGATTCAAGCTTAGTACTTACACAATTACTCCCTGTGAGACAATATTATACTATACTATTTGAGATCCGTGAACTTGCGGAACACCGTCAATCACGATTCTTCAAAGAGAGATTTAAAGCTATAACTACCACCTAACCAAGACACAGACATCAGTTTCTACCAACGAGTTCCGAGACACATTAACCAATTGTTTCCCAACCCATTACCATCATATACTCGTCTCACGGTGGCCACTAAACTGGGTGTGAATAAGAGTCTGATAATGGCTATGTGACATATATAATAGGCATCACCCATCTCAATAATTAAAAAAGCCTAGTTAGAATGAACTTGGAAACTCCAAAGATTGCAAGACCAATTTCCATTCTACAACGTTGCAGAACTTAAATAACAATTCTCGTGGAAAATCTTTTGAGTTAATAGCATTTGAACCAAGGGTCGACTCAATACGTATTCAGCGGTTCAGTCGATTCTCTCTGAAGCTTGTCCACCACCCTGTTGGTAAGTGAGACGCCTCCCTTTTTGTGTAGACGTTGGACCCAGTCAATCTTGGGATGACATTGAATTGGGGCAAATTTGGGCGCCTCTTGGTTTGAATGCAGCTTAAAATTTTGTATCACGGCGGAGGCTCACAGATAGACCTTGATTGGGCGTAGACAGCTTCAATTCTGATTAGATAATGCTAAACTTTATTTTTTTAAATATTATTAATAAAATTTAATAATTGTTTACTAATTTTTAATTATTAACTATATTTCCTAAAATAACCGATTGATTCTTTTATTTATCATCTTAAAGAAATTACACATTTCATTCATTAATATTTCATTTACTAGAGTTTAAAATTTTATTATTATTCATTATAATAAATAACTTTATTTAGGAGTCGTAATATCTTCTCTTCTAATAATTTTATTATTATTCTTTACAATAAATAACTTTATTTAGCAGTCGTAATATCTTCTCTTCCAATAATTATATAAAGTGATGATATGTATCTTTTTAATAAATCATCCTTGAATTAGTTTGATCGTAATAAAAAAATATTTAGTGATATGATAAACGAAATGTAATCTTTTTGAAACAATGAAATTGGATTAGAATCGGGAAATTGTGAATTGAAAACAATAATATGTAAAAATATATTAATCCTAGTGTAAAACTCTTCTCCTATATATTCTTAATTATTAATATAAAATTATTCTAGTTATTTATTTAATTTAAATTAATTTATATTTTAAATTAATTATTTTACTTTTTATTTTTATCTTTGTTATTTAGATTTAGACTTAGATTGATATATCTATTAACCATACTGAAATAAATGGAGAAAATGTTATAAACTTGCTAACATAATTTTCTGATATTTATTTTATGAAAATTCCGCTCATATCGCTGTCTTTGAAGCAAGGTACAATTTAGACTTTTTGAATTTCTAGTTATTCCTATTAACACAACCCATCTTGATATCAAACGTATGAGTCCATAGTGTTAGACCCTAAAATTTATTTATTTATTTATTCAATTATTTGTTCATTTATTATTTATTTAATTGTTATTTTTAAAATTGAGTCCATTAATTTAGTGAGCATAAGTAGAAATTAGAATTTAGAATAGAAATGTTATATTTAAGTTAGAGTATTGTATATAGTAAATAGACTAAGGAGTTAATAGATATTAGGTTAAATGAGGATGAGTAATTTTGGAAGAACAAGACAAAATGTTGTCTTGAATAAGAGAAAGAAGGGAAGAAATCGTGGAAGAAGAGAAAAGAAGAAAAGAAAACATAGAGACGAAATAAAGAAGAGAAGAAAATCGAGGAAGCTAAGGAAGGAAGAAGAGAAAAACATGGGGAAGCTAGGAAAGAGGAAGAATCAAGTTTAAAGTAAGTTTTATCTTTCCTTCTTGCTTAGGTAGAAAAAGAAGTAGAGAAATGGGTTTGTGTTAGGAGAAAGAAGAGAAAATTATTTGATTTTTCATGGATTTCTAAACTAGGTTTTGGCTTTTCTAACCTAGATGGACTATGGGTAGGTTAAGTTTAAGTTTGATTTTATCATTTTGATTATTGAAGCTTTATCAGTTTTCCATTTGAATGTTGGATTGAATGGGAAATTAGTTTGTTTTAGGAAACCATATAAACCCTATCCAAGAGTAAGAGGAAAGACACAATTGAACTTGGATTTCCAAGTAATTTAGGTGGGTAATATGTTTATAGTTGTTGTGTAATATGAGCAAATTGTCTTGGTTGAGTATGTATGCTTATTGCTTGATTTAAATTATGTGATCGTTGAAAAATGTATTATGATTCATTATCATGTTATGCCATGAAAGATGAATGGCATTTTGTATGAATGAAAAGAGGAAAAAGCATAAGAAGCTTGAAAGTATAAATATGTGTGAAATGAATTGAGCATTGTACTTTGATTGTGTTTGGGCAAGAGAGATACCATTTGTTCGTCACGTGCATGTTGACCTAAGCCTTCTCCTAGCTACCCACTTGTGGCATATGAGCTCCTCCAAATTGGACTCATTTTGTTTATGGTGTAAACTTTGGTTTCTCCATTTTGACCCACGGAACTCTCAAGCCATTATGTTTGTGCATCACATTTCGATTTGTTAAGCATGATATGAATTTAATGTTATGCTTGGACGGTTAATTATGCATGAGATTGCTCATATGATAACATATTTAACTATGAGTGTTTGAGCTAGAACGGTTGATGATTGATTGCTAGATATAAATGAGACATATATATATAAGCTATATATTTGGCTGTGCTCGTTGCCGATGGCTATAAATATATTAGCCACTAAGCTTCATAGCTCAACCCATTATTTTTCACTCCTCAGGTGCAGAATAAGAAGATCGTTGATCCTTGTAAAAGACTTTGGCAAACTCCAAGATAGTTAGCATTTGTACTAAGTTAGTTCAACTTTTTGAGTAGCTTTATAAACATATCAAACATGAGTATTCATTGTATTTGTATTAAGCTATTATTGTGTTGATATGTAATTAAAGTTATGTTCAAACTTCATTTTGTTTAGTAATGAGATTGATAATTGAAGAAGTTCCTTTTGTATATGTTTATATTTATCTTTTGGTTGAGTTGTAATTTGTTGTTGTTGGAAATATAAGTGTAGGATATAGTTGGATTGTTACGTTTTGGGTTATGAATCGAAGGTTTCAACATAGTGAACCTTTCCCGAAGGGTGATTTTACTCAATTTTCGTAACTTTGCCACAACGAATCCAGATGTTCACCGCGATGTATTTTTCCCAAGAGGTACTCGGATTTGATTTGGGGACTTCATCGCGGCGAAGCCAGACTTTCGCTGCGGCATATTTGTCCCAAAGAATTCGGTTGCTTGACCTTGAGACTTTACTGCGGCGAAGTCAAATGTTGGTCGCAGCTAACTTCTTCCAAAAGGTCTGTGGAATTATTACCATAGTTTTGTCGCAGTGAAACAATTAGTTTGCTGCAGCAAGCCCTCCTATGCCAATGCTGAAATTCTCCCTAAATTGAAGTTTTCAACTTTCTGTTCACATGAACCTTACCCGACCGCCTCAAATTGTCACCTCGAAATAAGTAACGGGACCTAGGCTCAACATGTTTGGTATTAGAGCTTAGGCTTTTTAAAGATTCCTAGGCTTAGACTGTGTAGTGATGTAGATGATACGATGTGTAATAAATTGTTTGCATTGTGAGTTGATTGATTGCATTAAGTGACATGCATATCATGTATACATGTAGGAAATCAGGTTAAAATGAAATGTAAGCTAATCGTTAGTGTTTAAATTGAAGGAGTAAGATGCCACCTCGTAAAAGGACACGAGGAGTTTTGCAAAGATCTATTGCATTGAAGGAGTAAGATGCCACCTCGTAGAAGGACATGAGGAGTTTTGCAAAGATCTATTGCACCTGACTCTCCACCAAGAGAGGAGAGTATCAATGAGTCTAGAGCCCTAAGAAATGCTGAGGCTTTTGTAGGGCATGGTAGTGAGCCCATTCGATTGCAAACGTAGGAGTCGCCTCTTCTGCAAGAACAAATGCCTACTCCCTTAGATCCTAGGTTGTTCCAGGCATTTGCCCAGGCTTTTGTCCAAGCCATGGGCTAGATGCTACAGACATCTACCCCAGCTCTGGTTAAGAAGGGAAAGCAATTCGACAAGCTTCGAAGGTATGGTGCGGTGTATTTTTATGGGACGACTGATCCAAAAGAAGCTGAGATATAGTTGAGAAAGACAAAGATGATACTGGATCAGATGGACTATGAGAATAGTGAGAAGGTCGAATATGCTGCAAGTTTGCTACAGGGAGATGTCTTACATTGGTGGGAAAGTGTACCAGAGAGTCAGATGAAACCACCAATGCTTACATGGAAAGACTTCGTAGCTATTTATAAAAGGAAGTATTGGTCTGAGGTGTATATCTTGCAGAATCAAAGAGAGTTTCTGAGTCTTACCCAGAGGGAGATGATAGTGAGCAAGTATGAGCGCAAATTTACACAGTTGTCCCGATATGCAGCTGAGATGATGATGAATGAAGTGGCTAAGTGTCGTAGGTTTGAAGCAGGATTGCACTTAGTTATCCAAGAAAAACTGGTGATGCAGTATTTCTGTGATTTTCAACAGCTAGTAAAAGTGGCGTTAAGGGTTGAGAATGTGGAGAACATAAAGAGAGCCATAAACAGAAAGAGAAAAGGGAGAGAGCAGTTCAGGAGGGGAGGTAGTACTCCTATGTTTGAGAGGAGTGCTAGGACTTTCCCTATTTAGTCTGAGGATAAGAGCAGTGGTGCAAACAGGTCCAAATAGATGAGGACTTTGTCTCATCAAGCCTTAACAGCAAGAGGCAGTAGAAGGGGAGATGGGGATAAGTCATCCTTCCCCAAATGCGACCATTGTGGCAAATTCCAGTGAGGGAAGTGCTATAAGCTGAGTGGAGCTTGCTTTAACTATGGAGAAAAAGAGCACATGGATAGAGAGTGTCCGCAATTTACAAGACGAGAAGTAACTTAGATGAAAGCTTCGAAAAGGGCTGAGACTATGGGAGGCTGAGACTATGGGAGTTAAGTCTGCAACTGAAGTGGGAATTTTTACTACAGTTCAGAAAATGAATCCTCCAGGAAGATAGGGGGCAAGCACTAGATAGAGTGTTTGTAATGACGAGAGAGGATGCAGAAACAGCTCTAGAGGATGGGAATGGTATGATTAAATTGTTTAATGATGATGTTATTGTTTTGATTGACACCCAGGGTCTACTCATTCATTTGCTTCATCGAGTAGAATTGTGCATGATAGAAGTTTGAGTCTATTAGATAGTCCTTTGATGGTTGGCACCCCTGTTGGTCAATATGTCATTATTTGTCAAGTTTATAGAGATTGTGAATTATATATTGGTAGAGAACAATTAGTGGTAGATTTAATGCTATTGAAGATGGGAGGACTAGATGTAATTTTGGGCATGGATATATTAGAAAAATATCATGCCAATTTAGATTGCAAACAAAAGATAGTAGAGTTTGAGTTGGACAATGGTAGAAAGGTGATATTTATGGGAGATAGGAAAGGAAGTTCTCCTAGAATTGTTTCAGCTTTGACAGCAGAGAAAATAATGAGGAAAGGATGTGAAACATTCTTAGCTTATGTGGTAGACACGAAGGTAAGTGGAGGGAAGTTAGAAAACATTTCTGTGGTCATGGAATTTCCAGATGTCTTTTTAGAAGAATTACCAAGACTACCACCATCTAAGGAAATTGAGTTTCCCATCAAGCTTTTTCCGGGTACGGCACCCATATCGATTGCACCTTATAGAATGACTCCGGCAAAATTAAAGGAGCTTAAAGAGCAGTTAGAGTAGTTATTGGAGAAAGGTTATATTAGGCCTAGCTCTTTGCCTTAGGGAGCCCCAATTCTTTTTGTAAAGAAGAATGGATCGTTGAGAATGTGTGTGGATTATCGGAAGCTTAATCATGTCACTATCAAGAATAGATATCCGCTCCCACATATAGATGATTTGTTTGACCAATTGCAAAGGACAAGGGTCTTCTCCAATATACATTTGAGATCAGGTTATCACCAGTTGAGGATAAAGGAGTCTGATGTGTCAAAGACTGCTTTTAGAATACGATATGGGCATTTTGAGTTCTTAGTTATGCCCTTTAGACTAACAAATGCCTCTGTAGCCTTCTTGGACTTAATGAATCGAGTTTTTAAGCCTTTCTTAGACCGATTTATCATAGTCTTTATTGATGATATATTGGTTTATTCTAAGAGTGGCAAAGAGCATGAGGAACATTTACAGATTGCCTTGGAGACATTGAGGAAGAAAGAGTTGTATGCCAAATTTGATAAACGTGAATTTTGGCTAACAGAAGTGGTGTTTCTTAGACATATAATTTTAGAAAAAGGAGTGCATGTGGATCCAAGAAAAATAGAAGCTGTGGTTAAATGGGAAGTACCTAAGAATATAGTAGAAGTGAGGAGTTTCTTGGGTTTAGTTGGTTATTACAGAAGATTTGTAGAGGAATTTTCTATGATAGCGGCCCCACTTGCCAAATTGACAAGGAAGAATCAAAAGTTTGTACGGATAGATGAATGCCATAAGAACTTTGAGGAATTGAAGAAAGACTCACGACTGTACCTATTTTAACTTTACCTTCTAGTAGCAATAGGTATATAATATATAGTAATACCTCGAGGAAGGGATTAGGGTGTGTTTTGATGCAACGAGATAAACTGCTTGCCTATGCTTCTAGGCAATTAAAACCATAAGAGATGAAGTATCCTACGCATGACTTGGAGTTAGCTGCTATAATTTTTTCATTGAAAACATGGAGACATTACTTTTATGGAGTCACTACCAAGGTATTCATAGACCACAATAGCATTAAATATTTGATGAGCTAAAAAGAGTTAAATCTAAGGCAAAGAAGGTGGTTAGAACTATTGAAGGATTACGACTTGGTAATAGATTACCACTCGAAAAAAGCCAATGAACTAGCAGATACATTGAGTAGAAAGTCTACTATGGCACATTTGGAAACAGTGTATCTTCCTTTGTTGAAGGAATTATCTAGACTTAAGGTGACATTGAGGCAAGACAAATTTGGTCGTATATTGGATAATTTTAGAGTAGTGTTAAATGAAAAGATTAAAGAATTGTAGGAGCAAGATGAATACTTGAACAGGTTTAGAGAAGAAATTAAAAATGGTAAGTCTTCTGAAACAGAGATAAGAGAAGATGGATTGCTGGTGGTAGGTAACTGACTATGTATTCCCATATGTTAGAATTGAAGGATGAAATTCTTGATGAGGCACACAATGCTCTCTACACAATGAACCCAGGGAGTACAAGAATGTATAGAAATTTGAAAAAGCACTTTTGGTGGAGAGGAATGAAGAAAGATGTACAATATGTTAGAAAATGCTTAGTGTGTCAGCAAGTCAAAGCAAAACATCAAATGCCTATCGGTAAGCTTAAACCTTTGTCTATTCTTAAATGAAAGTGAGAAAAGATTACGATGGATTTTTGAATGGGGTTACCAAGGACTAACAGGAAGCATGATGCAATATGGGTGATTGTTGATAAGCTAACCAAGTCAACACATTTCTTGCCA
>JANSVA010095020.1:0-10831 GCA_025504915.1 Erythroxylum reticulatum
TTGTTGAGATTGCCTTGAGTGGACTTTAAAGTCCTGAAGTTGTGGTTGGTTGTGAATATAGAAGTGTGTTTGAAATTAATTGCACGTTTTGGGTTTTTTAAAATACAGCCGCTGTACTATCCAAATTCTTCAAAAAATATATAATAAAAAAAAGAAAAAATATATTCAGATAGCCTTATATAGTCGGATTAAGGATACTGATAGTGTCCTTAGCCCAGTTATGCGGCAGTTGTCATGAGCCCAATGTGGTACCGGGATGTGAGAACAGGGGCAGCTGGAGACCCTTCTAAGAATGCGTATTTACCTACGACTAGTACTTGGCAGTTTTAAAATAAACCATTTTAGGTTTCAAAATCATATGCAAAAGATGTAGTGCATAACATGTCTTTATTCCATTTTTCTCAAATTGAACATATATATGCACATACAAACAAACTTAACATACCTTATGAGCTTAAACATTTGCAATAATGTATCATTAAATGCATTGTGTATTTACACATTACATTTAATCACACAAATTTCCAATTCATAAACAATGATATTCAATTCACATCATATAAACCCTTTGAAACATAGTTGTATCCATAAGGACACATTCATCCTTGAACAAACCATACATTTCAACATTAGACACATTATTTGTTACCCATATATTCCTTAAGTAATTAACTCAATTAACAATCCATAACTAAATTGACTATTACTTAATTAATCTAACATCATCTATGTTCATTTTCAACCTCAATTAAGTCCGATTAAACCATTATTAAGTACCTTAACCTTATATAGTTTGACAATTGTCTAAAACCAGCATTTTCTTCTCCCTAAGTGCTTCCCACAACCATGGGAATAAGCCTTATAAATCCCACAAATTATGCACAACCTCCAATTTGTTTCCAAACCTTGACTTCTTCACTTCCATTCGACACACCTTCATCAAAGTCCATCAATTCAATTCAATTCTACCTTAATTCAAAAATCATTCATAAGGCAACTCACAATCTATGATCTTTCATAGATAAAAATCCAAAGCAAAAGCTATAAACAACTATCTTGTTCCATACCTCAATTCATCATTAATTCAACACATATTTTGTCCATTTCAAATGTCACATAATTTATAACACAACATGCTATCAAGTTTAGAATTCCCTTACCTATTTAACTTTAAAGTCCTGGCCTTCATGCAATTAGCATACATCCAAGATCAAGGTTCAAATCTTAACACCAAGAAAACAGCATAGAAGTTAACATAATCTACTTCCTTGATGCAGTATCTAGCAAGCATTTTAAGTGTTGATAATCCAAATTGAAGCAAAAATCCAGAATTTTGAGAGTAAGTGAGAGAGTTTCGGGGGAGAGTAAGGCAAGAATGAAGGGTGCAGAAATTTCCCTGCAATGGCTTAACACATATGTTGCTAGGTGTCACTATCTCAATGTGACGTTTAACACCAAAGCATGGAGTTCATTTGCCCTCCATTTAAGCTACCAAACATCATAATTCTTTTAGGCCATTTGTCATTTAATGAATGTTACCAAATGCCACAGCTCAATTAGGCCACTTATCACTCACCTATTGCTGCCATTTGTCAATTTATTAACTATGCCATTTGTCACTTAATTTTCCATGCTAAATGTCACTAATTTATAGACTTAATCATCCTATTTTCCATGTAACAACTTGTCTTGCTACTTGACTTTTTCCTAATCCAATTGTACATTTTAATACATCAATTTTCTAATGGTATCAATTAATTCCAAATCACCAAGTATGATCCATTAAACAAAAATTCAAAACAATTACAAGTTACAATCATATCATAATTTTAACACCTATCATAATTACCTTCATGAACATGTAAAATTTCGACTAGGGTATAATTTGGGGCCTTATAGATCATAGGTGCAATTTAAAAGAGTTTTAAAAGAAATTCAAGAGTAATGCGCATACTTAATAAGAATTAAGAAAAACAAGGAATCAAACACCTAAGTTTGTAACAAATATTGTAATCTTTCTTATCACCTTTTCTTAGTCATTTAAATGAATTAGTCGTTCAACCATTACATTATCATTTATATATATTTCATATACTTTGAGGTAATCAAGAGAAAATTTGGAAAGGGTGTAAGGAAAATTCTCTTAATCTTTTAAAAAATTTTAGGGAACTTTCAAATTATTTTTCAATCAATTTTTTGTCAAAGAAAATAGATTTAATCTTTTATAGAACTTACAAGATTGAAAAATTATGTTTGAATGATTTAGTTTATAAATAGGTACTATTTAATGTTATATATAAGTTAGAAAGTTACATTTTCTAAATACTATACATTAGCTTCACTAATCATCAAGTAAAATGCTAATGATTGACTAGTAACAGGGTTATGAATCACTTTTGGAGATACTTGGTAGTTTGTTGTGGATGGAAATACTAAAGTCCAAAACTAGTACAGAAAAGTAACAATCAAAGGCAAGGCTATTGATGACATCAAACTAAATGCTAGTTAAGGCTTTAGATGTGGTGAATGATTATAGAATGCAATACCTATGTCAACTTAAGCATTTATTTTTCTTAAAAATATATAAACTTTTTCTATTAAAGTTAATGCATAAACTCATTTGACTTTATAATTTTGAGATTTCGAAAAAGGTTCTAAATTGTCTATATTAAGCCAAAACAGGTTTCAATCTATATTTTAATAATAAAAAATATAATTATTAATAATATTTTTGAATTACTTAAAAGATAGTATTATAAACATTATTCAAGAATGTTGAACTAAAGGTGTTCCAATTAATTTTTTAATGATAAAAAACATAATTGCTACTAATGTGCTTATCATTTTGATGAAAAGCAATATTAGAATAGAATGAAGACATAAACTCAAAAAGATAGTATATGAAGTTAATAAAGACAAGTTGAAGTTTGCAGCCGATGAAATGAAGATCAAAACAAGAACAAAAGAAGATCAAGGCTCATTCATTTCACTTTTTGTATTAATATTTGTAAGCTCACTTTGTTAATTTGATGATCCAAAAGGCTCACGATGTATAATCATTCTATCTTACTTCATTGCATGAGTTTTTATATTCATCAAGAGACATTAAAGTTGTTAATTTTAATAAAAAATCCTCTTGATATTTCAAGTAATCCTTGGGAAACATTTTGGGAAGTGTTTTAATCATGTTTGTATTAAACAAATCGGTTTTGAGTATTTGAAGTTATTATAATTATGTTTTAGGGTGATTGATCAAAAAATATAGTTTAAAGTTGTTAAATTTAAAGTATTGAGCGTTTGTTACAACATTGAATGATATATCAGTTGACCAATCTAAGATATTGATTAACCATTATACTTTACTGTTATTGTCCATTAACTAGTAAATTTGGTAATGTAAATGCATAACGGTTGACTAGTATGTTACATTAGTTAACTAGTAAATCAAATATAGCTATTTTAGGTCCCAAAACACTATAAATAGGGAATTTCTCATTATTTTTGGCATCAAGAAGGTTTTATCTATTGTATACACATATTTTAAAGATTCTTTTAATCATTTAAGCATCCTTGTACATTATTTTACAAGTGAGCCATTTTAAAGTTATTAAGTAATAAATTAAGGTATTTTGAGTTGTAATATTTAGATACGAAAATATAGTATTGTATTTGGGGATGATACAGTTCAGATTGATTTCCTCTTCACTTTGGAGGAGATTATAAAAAGAGTTGCTCTTTATCAAGAAAGATGGTATAAATACCTTAAAAGAAGAATTATAATGAGTGTAACATCTCGTTCCCATATTAAAGATTAAAACCCAGATTTCAATAATGGAGAAACTAACAATGTGAGAGTTAGAAAAAAATTTGCATTTCATGCTCAGCAAAATGTTAGCATACATGCATGTGGATTTGAATTTTTGCACACATGAAAATAATTGTGCATGCACTTATTGACATTCCAGGTATGATTGAATTGTCATGGGATTAGTTGAAAATTTGTGAATTCGATGTTAAATAATTCTAGATGGTAGATTGAGAATTGTGGTTATAGTGAATGAGTTGAATGAAATGGAGTATAAAGACTAGAAATAAAAATTTAAGTGTTGGATTTAGTGAAGGAAAATATGTTGGAGAAGTTTACTGAGAATGTATAGTTAGAGAGTTAAATTTGGGTTTGAAATTCTATGATTTTATTGTACTTATCTAGGCAGAATTAGACAAAGTTGTCTTCTAGAAAGTTGTAGCTTAGCTTTCTATCTTCCCAACGATATATAGTATGGAATTTTTGGATAACAAAGTCAAAAGTTACGGTCCTTATAAATGGAGATGCTCAGGAGTAGAGGACGTATCATCTTGTGAGGACGTATCGTATGGTGATGACATATCGTCTAGTGAGGACGTATCGCCTGGTGTGAACGTATCATCTGGTGAGGACGTATCGTCTAGTGAGGACGCTTCGTCTGGTGACGTCATATTGTCCCGTGATGATGTCATATCGTCTAGTGCACTATTCATCTTATCCTTTCTTATGGTCTCATTTTTGACCCTATAGATGATAGAATTTGTCTTTAAGGTCTTCATGAAAGATGTAGATATTGAAGTCCTCTTTCTAACCCTTTAAGAATAACCTTAATCTTATATTCCTATAGTAAGTTATGGCTTTTGTATCAAAATAGGTTCAATATGGTTAAGGACAAAACCTTGTTTGAATTCCTTCGGCCATAACTTTGTCATCCGATGTCCAAATGACTTAATTCTTGAACCAATACATCCATAAGACATTTAATTACTTATATTATTATAAATTTATTGGTTGGTGATTTTAAGATCGAAATGTGACGGTGCTAAAGTATGATAATTGATAGGATTAATTTACTGAACATTAGTGTTTTGATTATATCTAGATCTATAGAATTCTGAATGAGATAATTTTTTATTTGGAGTAAACTAGATACATAGGAATACAAATCATACGAATAAGTAGAATTGTGATTCAGTTTCTAAGATGTTCAAGTTCCAGATGGAAGTTGTGCATAGTATACTGTTTTGAACAAGAGTCGTCCGAAAATGTTTGAAGTATATAGATCCATGTTTCTAGAATAAAGTGTTACAAAATTTAAAGTTAAACTTCTGCATTTTCCTACAAAATGTTTGAAGTATATACAAAATTTAAAGTTGTGCATAGTACATGAAGTCATATAGATATTGTTTTGAACAAGAGTCGTCCGAAAATGTTTGAAGTATATAGATCCAAGTTTGAATAATTTTGGTGTCGATGGAGACATAAGACATAGTGGAACATGTTTCTAGAATAAAGTGTTACAAAATGACTTCAGTATTGGGGTCAAAAAGAACATGCAAAGTTGACCCAAAATGTTGTTTTTATAGGAAAAATATGAAAGTGAGTAAAGGGTTATGAGTTGTGATTTCAGTGGTTTTATTAAATAATAAACTTAAGTGAGTTTTAATAAACGTAAGTAGATAAGTGGTTAAGAAATAGATAGGTGCCCAAGCTTTAAAGTTAAGCTTTAATAACCTTGAAAGATAAGCTATTGTCCTTGTCTTTATTCTTCTTGAAGCTTCTTTCTCTAAATTGTTTCTAAAACACAGAGTTTCTCATCAAATCTACACCATAATAAAATCTTGGTTTTTCCTTTTTACTACCACTTCCTCTTTGTTATTTCTTTCTTCTACCCCAAGAAAAACCGAACCCCTGTCAACTTTCAAGTTAATGTACGTGGTTGCATGAGGGATTATGGTTCACATGATTACTGCAGCTGTTAGAACTTCAAACAAGTTAAACTTCTGCATTAAGGCGTTTCCAAAATTTGAAAGAAAATGCTAATATGGAACGTACTGTGAGTAGACCTAGATGGTCTCATTTTATTATTTGTTTTGTTTGAATTTTTGTATTGATTGACTACTGAATGATTATATGAATGTGATTGATTGTGTTAGTTTTCAGACAAAAGGTCCGATGATATGATGAATTGATTGGGATATTAAATTGTTACTTGTATGTGAATGAGATTAACTAAGTGTACAAAATTTGATGATAAATGTGTTTTGAATGAGCATTTGCATGTAAGTGAAAATGTGATTCTGAACTTAATGTTGGATGCCAGATAAAGGTCCGATGATATAGGAATGTGATTGAATGGATCATGCAAATGCAATTGATGCATTCCATTTCATGAATGCATAAAACATAATGGCAGTTGTGACCAGAGTAACCACCGATCAGAGCTTAAAGCTCAACGTGTGAAAAAGAGCCTCGAGCTTAAAAAGTGATTCGGAGCTTAAAGCTCAAAGTGTGAAAAGAGCCTCGAGCCCAGAAAGTGATTCAGAGCCTGAAGCTCAATGTTTAATGAGCCCGGTATTTGCAATAGGTTTAGGCACTCGGTCATAACAAAGTAATAAATACAAAGTGGGTCACATGTGCATCGCATATGCATAATTTGAATGATTAAAGTGTATTGAGTGTGAAATATGAAACGATGTGAATGTGAATTATGTGTTATGTGACTGGGTGAGCCATCGATGGTGGTCACTCATTGAGTTTGCAAAACTCACCCAAAATTTGGAAATATTTTTTGGGAATCAGAAGAGTACCTCGTTAGGCAAACGGGAGTATACTTACTGCATACAAAGGAAAGATAGAGGTCAGGATTAGTTCACGTCTACATTAGTGTTTTTCTAATTTTGTATAAAATAAGGTATTTTGAAATTTTTGTATAATGTGTATACAAAGGTTTTTATGGTGGAATGTTAAGACATTATGACTAAAGTGTTTTGGATTTGTAATGGGCCCCAATTGGCTATTAAAATTCTATTGATTGTATTGTGTTGATTGAAAATGTTTATGAATGAAAGTGGGCCCGAATTGGTTATTATTTTTGCATATGTTTGTTGTTGTTTCAAAAAAAAATTTATACCGATTTTTTGAATGATTGAGTGCTCTAGCATGCTACCCTCACAGGGCACAGACTCGGATATCACATAAGATGTTGGGAGCATGTCTTGTGGGAGTGGGGTGCTAAATATGTGGTACCAGAGCCCAGAATTACTATCTTGTATGGTTGTTTTCTAAAATACGTGTCAAGTTACATGCATTTTAGTCATGTCATAGCAGACAACGGCAACTGATCCCCAATATGAGTCACATACATAAGCATTCCTTAAAAGTTTAAGCTGTTAGAAGCACTGAGAAAAAGGATGATTTGATAGAATGTGAGGAAATAAAGATTTATGGGTATTTTGGAAATGAGAAATGATATCTGGTTCTATATGATAAATAAAGGTTCACCACAATCGTGCATGTACCCTTAAATGTGATATAGATGTGAATAGGTATATTGCTATGAATTGAATGAGGAAAATAAGGATATAAGTAGAAATGATAAGATTAAAGTGTGTAAGCCAAGTTTAAAGAAAATAATTTTTTTATATGACCTTGAAAGGTTGAACTTAGACTTAGAATGGTTGTGTGATTATCGATATAAGAGTTTATGATTCAGTATGACAATATATCTACGGAACGAACATTTTAGTTTCATAATGGTTATGCCCCTATAATTATGAATTGATTGAGAATATACACATGGGAGATGAAATAAATGACAATAGGAAGATGAGATAGAAATGAGATAAAGAAAAATATAAGGAATCAAATGGAAGGAGTAAATGCACTCTAATTGGAAGTTGAATTATTATGAAATGATGTAACACTAGAAGAGGTAAATTCTAGAAAAATTGAGGTATAGTTGATGTTGGCATATGTCACTGCAAGGAAACCCCGATCGTGGCAAGGATAAAGAGAGAAACATTGTTTAGGACAAATTGAGATCAAAGTATTACTATTGTAAGATAATTGGTGATCTGTCAGAAATAAATCTCTAAATAGAATGGGATGACCTTGATGATACACGCCAAAGCATATGTGATCGTGTCTACTACATCATTAAGTTTTGATGCATAAAACATTACGACCATGTACAAAATGTTAGAAATTGATCTTCTTGAGGTACTAAGAATAATCGATAAGCGATGATTATGACAGTTGATTGATACGGATTATATAAACAGTATCGATGATAGTAGCAAGAAAATTTCTTCCAAAGAAGAATTTCCCTAAATTAGGTTAAATTGATCAGATGATTCAATTTAAGAGTGATCAATGAAGAAACAAATCAGAAATGAATATGTAATGAATCAAAAGTGAATATTGGATCCCTAGCAGAGACTCAGGCATAAAAAGTAGAATATGCTATTGAGAGTATCAACATTTTTGTTTAACGTGAAGTATTCAACTATATGATTAGATTACTAACTTTGAGGAGACATTATTGCTAATGTGAGGAGGATTTGAGTCCACATTATATTCTATGCAAATATGTTCAGGAGATACAAATTTGATATGATGAATATGTTACAAAAATAGGAATTTTGAGTTGTAAATAAATTGAAATGTGTGAAGAAATTAGTAAGAATGAACAAACATTAGAACAAGTCAATGTGAAAATAGAGGAAATAGAATGAATTAAGAAAATCATTCGAGAAGAAGAAGTCAATTGGGAAAATCAAAAATAACATGAGACAATAGTACCTTATTGAGAAATTAGATACTTAAAGAATTAAGAGAACAAATTATGGGAACAAAGAAATTTGAGTTATATTTGTTGGAGTTATCAATGCCCACGACAATATCATGAAATTAAAAATTTAAGTGATTCAAGAAAAATCAGATCAATTAGTGAATATGATCATAGAGGATATTTGGAGTGTATTCGAAAAGGGAAGAGAATATTTTTGAACATTTGAGGAAATCTTACATATCATGAAGGTAGAAATAATTATACGCCAAGTTAATGAGAGTGAATCTTAGATTGATCAAATAAAATATGTATTGTATAATATCTAACATGGCTTATTGGGAGACCCAAAGAAAGTAGAAATGATAACAAAGTGAGAAACTATAAGGGATATATGAGAGATTCAAAGTTCTTTAGAACTAGTTGTATGTTGGATACTACCAAGGACTGTTAAGGGGTTTTTAGTGATCTTGTCCCTTAACAAAAAGATGTTTGAATAAAAATGTGTAAACCATATGAATGATGAATATAAAAAGAATTTTGAGGAACTATAACCTCATTGTTAATTATGCCATTTGGATTTGGAGATTACGCAGTATATAATGAAGTTTCACATCAGAGATTAAGATACAATATGTTGTAACAATATAAAGTGGTTTTTGTATGCATAGAGATAATTAAAGTCTTATGAGTTGATTTTGATACATGGTTTAGAATTGCTTTGAGATCTTGGAGACATTAGATGTGCAGAGTCATTTATGGAATGTTCATATCATTTAAGTTTGAGGTAAGTATTGAGTATGAAAAGATTGAATATAAAACCAAGACAATGAATAGAGTTACTTAAAGATTATGATTGTACAAATGAATATTTTTTTGTAAAGCCAGTGTTATATCTGATGCATTATGTAGAAATTCCAATAGCAGTGAAGCATGAATTCAGATATTGGGGTCACCAAATCTAGTGAAATAAAGAGCATAAGGTTTAAGCAAAAATGAAGTACATCTAGCTATTGAATGTAAGGAGTAGTTTTCCATGGAAAGTTTAGAAAAGTCCAAATTGAGGATTCATAATTTATGAATCTTATTGAGAAATTGAAAATGAATATAAATTTTGAGTCCGAATAGGAAAACTGTTACCTTGTGATTGAAATGAAAAGGGATGTGTATCTGATAAAGATGATTGAGCAAAGAGATTGTTATAGAAGCAAATAACAACTTATGATATACATCCTTAGGAATAAACCAAAATAGCTTTTGACAACTAAAATGTAGAAATGAGTGATTACATGTTTAAATTACCAATAGTCTTGACTATTGGAGACATGCTTAAAGCTTATATTTCTAGAGCTCATAGGAATATAAAATTAATGTATAGATCAAATTGACTGCAGGCATAACAATTGTTAAGTTGGTGATACCATTAGAATATTGTATAAGATGTCATATGAAAAAAGAGTTGTCCGCCCTTACATTGAATGGAAGAGGGCCAAAAAAATGGTTAAAGGCCATAATAAATTTGAGATACTGTTAGTAAGTGGAATGAATCAGTAATAAGAATAAATTGGCTTATGAAAGATGAATGAAATTTTAGTGGATCACCTCGAAGTTAAGGAATATAGTGAGACAAACTTAAGAGTTAAGTGTATTAGCAACAAAGAAATGAAATATTAATATGATATGACAAAGAGGTATTATCGGCACATGAAATGAAAATTTTGAGCAACCTGAATTATATTGAGGAAACTGCAAAGATAATGTGATACTTGAAGAAGTGATTAGGGGGAAGGATTAATTACATTGATCATGGTCAATTTGAAGACATTATTTGGGTGATGAAGTTTTATGGGAAATAGAGAAGCATATGAGGACATAATACCCCTACCTTATTGATCAATCAGATAAGAATTTCAGGGACAAAATTTATTAAGGGGAGAGAAATGTAACATCTCGTCCCCATATTAAGGGTTAGAACTCCTATTTCAATAATGGAGAAAATAGAAATGTGAGAGTTAGAAAAAAATTTGCATTTCATGATTAGAAAAATGTTAGCATACATGCATGTAGATTTGAATTTTTGCACACATGAAAATAATTGTACATTACACTCATTGACATTCCGGGTATAATTGAATTATCATGGGATTAGTTAAAAATTTATGGATTCGATGTTAAATAATTTTAAATGGTAGATTGAGAATTGTGGTTATAGTGAATGAGTTGAATGAAATGGAGTA
>JANSVA010095031.1:0-10831 GCA_025504915.1 Erythroxylum reticulatum
CGAACAAGGTACGATTTCTAAATCGGATTTAATTTTATTCAAGTTTAATCAATTATCGGGATCCGCTCGGAATCCGATAAATTTTTATTTCCGATGCGTCCGTGATTCGATCATGGTAGGATTCCAACAATCAGTCAACTTGAAAACTCTGGATTTAGCATTTTGACGCTATGATAATAAATACATAGCATAGTTGACCAGTAACTCCACGACGAAGACTAAAGGAAGAAAGTGGCGGGGGTTAAAGTTTTGCTCTTCCGCCAGATCTGACTTGAGGGACAATAAGAATGCATAGGGAAAATGTATTCAATTTGAATTTGTCGCATGTATACGGGAACTTAGAACGTTTAGAAAATGTGAAAATCGACTGCTTTCTATTGAATACATTTTGAGCAATTCAAATTAAATAAATCTACCTCTCTGTGAACATTGTTTAACTAATAAAATGATGAGAAAGTTATTCTTTATAATTAATTCATTCCAACATTTATAATTTAATTGAGAGTATGATTTGAGAGTATGATGTGGATCTATTTATTTCATCATTACTTTAAATGACTCTATTTAATATAATTACATCTATTTGATTTTTTTATAAATTCAAAGTATTAAATTGTTTTATAAATATAGAATTTGGTTGAGAATCAATTAAGTAATAAAATAAAAGCATTGAGAATTGATTGAGGAGAAGAATATTTGTCTTATAAATTCAAGCTATTATGTGATTAAAAAGAAATAGAAAGACAACTATTTATTCTTTGAACCACACAACAAAAAGATATTACATAAAGACGAAATTGAATGCTTCAAGAAATATTTATGTTCATAATAAAATAAGAAATTTAATTTATCACCTATTAATGTGATGCATTTCTCACAACTACTCATATACTTAATTAAGTTCCCATAAAATTAGTTACAAAATATTCCACAAAAGTTACAGGTAGATAGAAAATATGATATGACAAGTCTTAAATTGTAGGACTATTGCTACATTCATAGTCTCTCTAAAAAATATGATAAAGTAGGCTCAAATGGAATCCAATTATTTTTATTAGATACTTTGAACACTTAAAGTTTATTTGATTTATTGATTTATTTTACCTTATTTCACTTATAAGTATGCACTTCCATGTTTATTGTAAGTTCTTCATGATAGATTGCATGTGGGTCTACTAGAAATAACCTTTCTACTATGTAGGAATAAGGCTGTGTATTATCATACTTCTCTAGATCCTACGCCTTAGCGGGACTTTAACTGGATGTTGTTGTTGATGATGATAATTTTGAACACTTAAAAGAATATGTGCTCATAGGCTAATAAGTAAAAAGGAGTAATTATATTTGGATAACAAAATATAACATTTTTGGAAAATGACTTTCAAAAGCAAGGTGAAATAGAATCAATAAGTGGGACTATATTAGAGCGAAAACAATATAGAAAATAAACATTTGACTTAAGGTCAATTCATATTGCAACCTAATCAGAGTTTATTTATTGTATCTAATTAGAGTGTGAATAATTGAGAAAATAATGAATTGGTATCTCATGAATCACATTTACATAAAAGTGGTTGTTTAAATAATTCATTAACATTGTTTTGAAATAGAAGGAGAAATTCATATGATTATCCCAAAAAGGAGTGTTAGTCAAAGAATGTAAATGTGGTTCTTAATAGTTCTACTAAGGAATAATGGTTGAATACAATTAAGGAGGAAATAATTTTGTTAATCTCTAATCAAGTATGAGACTTGGTTAATCTCCCCAATAAGCAAAAAGCTATTCAAAATAAATGGGTTCTCAAAATAAAGTGAAGGAAGATGGCAGTACCAAAATATGCAAAGTTCATTTCGTTACTAAAAGATATACATAAAAAGAGGGAGTTGATTAAGAAGAGGTATTTTTAATAGCTGTGAAGTTTTCTTTGATATGTCTAATTTTGGCTATAATAGCCAACATGGATCTTAAATTACATCAAAGGAATGTACAAACAACTTTTCTAAGTGGAGACTTAAAAGAATAAATTTATACATGCAATCTATGGGTTTCATTGAGACATACCAAGATCACAAAGTGTATTAGTTATTAAAATCAATTTACGTCTTGAACAATCCTTAAGATAGTGGTGCATCCATTTTCATAATATAATTATTTTATATGATTTTCACAAGATTGATGCTTTTATCTTTATATACGAATGATATTAATTACTTGTAACAATTGTGAGTTTATTAATTAAATAAATAAATAGTTATCATTTGAATACAAAATGAAACACATATGTAAAGTGACATACATTCTTAAACTAAATACTTTAAATGATCATTCAAAGATATCATCGTCTCTTTTACAAGTAACACATATTTAGAGAATTATTGAACAAATTCATATATAATACTGTAAATCAATTAATAATCCTATTATTAAAGAAAAAGGTTTTAGTCAAAAGTTTTATCTAAAAACACCTCAAGAAAGGGAGAAAAATGAATAAAACTCTTTATAAAATTATAGTTGGAATTCTTATATATGTAATGATACATATAAGATTAGATATTAGTTATGGAATTGGAATGGTAAGAAAATATCAATCTAATCCAACTAAGCATATATGGAAAGTGTTGAAGAGAATATTAAGGTATCTAAAAGATCTTGTTGACTATGAGTTGTGTTAGTAAGATAATGATTTACGTATACAAATTTATAGTATCTTTAGCCACAATATAAGAAATTGTTTGACATATACATTTCTTGGTTCATTTAGGAGTTGCTAAAAGTGAAATTGATCAAATGGTAATTAATTGTGATTGTCAAGCATCGATTATTTATACAAAATATCCCAAATTTCATTACAAAACCAATCATATAGATAGCAATTATAATTATAAAAAAAATATTGTTGTACATGGTGAAGTGAATATAAAGTTTTTGTATATAGATAAAATGGTGGCATACCTAGTGGCAAAACTAATTTAAAGATACATACATACATACATATATATATAAGAAGGTCTATTTAATGGACCTAATGTTCGTTTAATGGACATACACAGGATACCTGCAGTCAATTTAGACTAAAGGCAAAATCTCACTTCAAATTCTTCATAAAATTTTTAGATCTAGAAGTCCTCTTCGAAACCGTCCTAATATGACCTTAATTTGATATCCCTAGTGAAAGTTATGCTAATTGTCCCAAAACAGGTACAATATGATTAAGGACATAATCATATTTGATTCTTTTGGTCATAACTTCATCATCCGACTTCTGAATGAGGTGATTCTTCAACCAATAGATTTCTAACACATTTTTCTAACTCTCCATAAAAATTGATAGCCTTTGGTGCTGTTTTCAAAAAGATGGATGTAAAGAAAGTGAGGGTTCATTGAAATAACCTTACAGGGTATTACGTTCGCGTGTCCTGACTCCAAATGTTGGACCTTGGTTTCTGGGGTCCAACATTCATAAATAAAATACAACCACTCTAAGTGAAAAAGAATTTAGATCATAATATATGATTCCTACCATGTGTATAAAATTGTCCATAAAAAGGGATTAATATAAGTTAAAAGGTCTCAATTTATTTTGTTTAAGATTCTAAAAGTTAAATAAGCCTCATAATACACTCTTATTGCTCTTGTCTAATCTTAAAAATTAAATTTAAGGTAATGATAAACGATCATAATAAGTTAATAGATTAATTTAAAATATTAAATTAATGGTCTAAAAAGGATAGAGAATTTGAATAAGTCCAAACAAGTTGAAGGGATTTTATAAGTCTTTTATCTTATAAAATATAACATAAAAGTTTGTAATCGATTTTTATTTAATAATCAATGATGTAAGCATCTATTGATCATATCTTATTATCCATAATTGAAATCAACATTGGTATTAAAGCATGGTTTTTCCCTGCATTATGATAAATATAAGGTTTATCCATAAATTTGAAATTAAAATGTTTATCTTGATTATGTGAAATCCTTTATACAAGTCTTGTTACGAGGATTTATTGCTTTTGATACTCTAGATATAATACTTTTTTGGTTTCCTCTTTGAAATATGAAAAGAAAATCCTAATATAAATATTTTATTTAATCACTGGATATATATTTCAAATGTAAATTCTTAACTTGAATGTTTATTTAAAAAATTGAAGATAGATTAAATCTTAATATACTTGGTAAGTCTTGGTTTATTATGTTGTCTTTCGAAAAATAAAGTAGTATATGTAAGTAAGCCATAGTTTAATGGGTATAGGGAAGCAATATTATCTAAATAATTAAAAAATAAGAAGTAAAAGTCTATTTTCCTTACGGATGTCTTCTTTAGTTCTTTAAAGTTATTGATGCACTAAATTCTAGCAAAATGCATTGTATAAGTTGTCATTTTTAATTTTAATGGTTCCTAAATCAAACTTTGATGTTTTACTTAGCTTGTTTCATTTTAAGGGAACATAAATTAACCACTTTAGGAACCTATTTTTCTAAATTACCATATTTACTGAAGTTTGAACTACTGAAAACTGAAAATTTTTTCATCAACCAGTATATTTATTTAGAGATTGATAAAAAACATTAAAATAAAATCAAAATACTCCCAAGCCACCCTTATAAATCTTTTTTTTTTTGCTGAATAAAATGTATTCCAAACTCAAAAAATATTGTCGATGTGTGTAACTAAAATTGGCATGTCTAACTACTTTTAATGAGTAGTAATTGTAGTCTTGTTGGACCTCGAAATTTTCTTATTACTTTATTAAGTTAAGCATAATTTAAATAAATTATGAGGTTTTGATAGAATAAAATTTTGAGAGTTAATTATTATGTCTACTATTAGTAGGATTTATTTCATAGGTTAGTTGAATTAAAAGTGGTAAGAATGCATAAAGGGCATTTTTGGTATGCCACTTAAGCATTAAAGACATAAAGCAATAAATGAAGGGCAAAATGGACTTTTTACACTCATTAAAAGTTGAATAGGAAGAAAAGAAATTGGTCTTGCTCTTAGAGAGGGAAGAAATCCTGAATGAAGAGGAGAAATACAAAAACAAAGAGAGAAAGATGAGAGTTTCGGTGGTTGAGAGAAAAAAGAGAGTTGAGCTAGGGTTCCATCTTTCTTAGTTTCTAAAAGAGATTTTGGGGTTGTGCAAGAAGGAAAAAAGAAAGAGAAAGGGAAGAGCTTCTATTTAAGTCAACAATCTTATTATTTGGTAAATATTCAAGGTAAGTTTGATTTTAATCTTTTGGATTTTTTGGAAGGGTTTTGGTTCATGAAGCTTAGCAAATGCATGGGTTTTAGTATTCTTGAATCAATTTTAGTGAATGTACTTTGTGGGTTTTTAATTTGCAACCCTATTGAATTGGGATTTTTGCCTATGTAAAGGGAATAAAGAAAGGTAAGAGGAGCAAGAGGAGAGGCTCAAATAGGTAAGAGGAGCAAGAGGAGAGCCATCTTTGAGCAAGTGTTAAGTAAGGAAATTTAAGGTGGGTTACATTTCTATAATTAAGTTAATAAGCCATTAATGTTTTTTTAGTAATGGAAATAAATGATTTCAACTATTTTATGAATGTTCATTTATTATTCTCTAAATGCTTTGAGAAAGTGTTATATGTTTTGTATATGTATTATGTTGATGATTTATGGAAAGAATACGAAAATGATTTTTCAAAAGGGATTATGATTATGAAATCAAGTTTCGAAAAAGTGTCATTTTGGGCAACATGTTTACAAGATGTGAAATGCATGATTATGTGAGTTTGTGGTAGTTTATTATGTTAAGTTAAGTGCCCTTCGATTCTATTAAAGGTTTCTCCCACCTACCTGCTAGTGGCATGGAGTTCCTTCACGGACTCCCCTATGTTCATGGCTACGCAAGACCACTATGTGGGATTTTGACAGTACATTCTATTCACGGCTACACAAGACCATTATTTGGAATTGTATTAGTATGTTCTATTTATGGACCTACCCAAACCATTCTAATATGCTTATGTGTTCAGAATGTGTTGACAAATTTGATGAATGCATGATTTATGATGCTTATGAATTGTTTGATAATTTAAGAATTTGGGAAATATGTGTTTTATGGATTCAATGTGAATTTTACAATGGAAATGAATATTTCAATGGTTTTTGCTTGTTTCTCGATTATAAAACTGTTACCCATGAGCTTTTTAAGCTCACCCTCATTCTGTCCCATCTTTAGGTGATGAGCAAGAGATCAAGTGATCGAGAGTAGAGGCATCAATCCAAAGTTGCATCTTGATTTGTATAACTCCGAATGAGATGATTTTTATTTCAAAATAAACTAGAGACATAGAGTTACGATTGTTCTAAAGAATTCAAGTTGTGATTTTGGTGACTGAATGGTGTGAGCATGCCATCCTTTTAGGATGCATGTTCAAATATCACTTAGGATGTCGGGCATGAGTCTTGTGAGGGTGGGGTGCCCAACACATATAGTATCAAAGCGACTAGGATTCGGAGTATCTTAGGCATGAAATGAGTAGTTTAAGACATGAAGTGAACATACATTGTTAAATGAACAACTTGCATTGTTTTGAATTGTTTTACATGAACTAAAGATTTTAAATGGTTTAATATTGAAGGAGTGATTATGCCACCTCAAAAGAGAACTCGAGGAGCTATAACTCAATCTCGCTTTTTCTAAGGGAGAACAGATGAATCTTATGTCCCATAAGATGTGGTAACACATTTTGCTCCTAATTTTGAGGCACCTAGTGTTCAGCATGAATTGCCACCGCCTCCTCTTCCTATACCTCAAGTAAACCCTATGGATCCATGTTTCTTTCAAGTCTTTGCTCAGACTTTCACGTATACTATAGGCTAAGGGTCACAAGTTTCAGTGCAAGCTCTAGTGGAGAGGAGTGGGTAGTATGATAAGCTCCGCAAGTATGGGGATGCTGATTTCAATGGGACTACCAATCCTGAGGAAGCTAAAGCATGGTTAAAGAGGACAGAGAGAGTCTTGCTTCAAATGAAGTTCTTCGATGAGGAGAAGTTAGATTATGCAATGAGCTTGCTATAGGGGGACACACTCTAGTAGTGGGAATCAGTGTCTTACAGTCAGGTTATGCCTCCAGTTCTGTCATAGAGAGACTTTTGGAAGTTTTCAGGAAGAAGTATCTTTCGAGAGTTTATGCCCAAGAGAAGGCCAGGGAGTTCCTGAATCTCACATATAGGGATATGAGTGTGAGTGAGTATGAGCTGAAGTTCACCAATCTTTCACGGTTTGCGGACAATATTGTTGAAAATAAGAAGGACAAGTTCCACAAGTTTAAGGGAGGACTTCATTTGAGGATAAAGGAGAAGTTTTGGTCCACAATTTCTGTGAATACCAGCAGTTGGTAGATGCTGCACTCCAGGCTAAGAAACTGGAGAACATAAAGTGTAAAATGAATAAGAAGAAGAAGAACCAGAAGCAGTCTTCTAAGAAGGGAATGAGTGCCCCTAATGCCTGAGAGGAGTATGCGGAGTTTCCACACATAGAGTGAAGTAGGAAATAATGGCTCTGTTAAGAACAAGCAAGCAAAGGCATCTTTAGTGCAAGCCTCAACTACAGGAGGCAATAGAAGGATGGAGAGGACTAGGAACATCAACTCCCAATATGAGCATTGTGGGAAGTTGCACAGAGGAGAGTACTTCAAGTTACTTAGAGCATGTTTTCGATGTGAGAGAATGGATATATGGTCAGGGAATGTCCCTAAACACCATGGCAAGAGGGGTCGCAGTTATAAGTCCCAAAGAGAGTAGAAACAGTAGGAACCAGGCCAGTCACTGAAGTGGGAAGTTTTGCAGCAACGAGGAAGGCTATTCCTCTAGGAAGGCCATGGGGTCAAGTATAGGCAAGGGTGTTTGCCATGACCAGAGATGTTGGACACCCTGCCCTTGTGAGTCACGAGCACGACGTCCTAAGTGACATCTGAACGCGTATCCCATAAGGATGGCGTGCCCCCACCAAGACAAACTTCAAGACAGCTTACTTATACTATTTTCGAATAGACTTTATCACCTGGAGGGTCAAAATGGACCAGAAGGTAGGTACAAATGAAACCAAATGAAAAAGCGCACTAACGGAAAAAGATAGACGAATGGGAAAATTGCTATAACTTTCCCTATAGATATCAAATTTGTGTTTTCTTTAGATGGTTCGAAAGAAAACTTCAAGATATACAATTTTCATGAAGATCTCAAAGATAAATTCTATCTTATAAAGGGTTAAAAATGGAACGGAAGATAGGTACAGAAGAAAAGTAGACTAATAGAAAAAGACAGATGAATAGGAAAAATTGCTATAACTTTCCCTACAGATATCGGATTAAGGTGTTATTTATATTGTTTGAAAGAAGACTTCAAGATATACAACGTTCATGAAGACTAAAAGATAAATTCTATCTTCTAATGGTTCAAAAATGGAACAAAAGATAGGTATAGACGAAAAATAGAATAATAGAAAAAGATAGATGAATGGGGAAAATTGCTATAACTTTCCCTAAAAATATTATATTAAGGTGTTCTTTATATGGTTAGAAAGAAGACTTCAAGATATACAACTTTCATGAATACCTTAAAGATAATTTCTATCTTATGAAGGGTCAAAAATGGAATAGAAGATAGGTATAGATGAAAAGAAGACTAATGGAAAAAGATAGATGAATGGGGAAAATTGCTATAATTTTCCATACAGATATCAGATTAAGGTGTTCTTTATATGGTTCGAAAAAAAACTTCAATATATAAAACTTTTATGAAGATATCAAAGATGGATTCTATCTTTTGAAGGGTAAAAAATGGACCAGAAGATAGGTTAGATGAAAAAGTAGAAGAAGCAAAACATAGAAGAAGCAAAAAGCAGAATAAGCAAAACATAGAAGATATGACGTCATCACATACCATATGACATCATTACAGAAGAAGCAAAACATAGAAGAAGCAAAAAGAAAGAAGAAGCAAAACATAGAAGAAGTAAAATGCAGAAGAAGCAAAACATAGAAGATATGACGTCATTACAGACTATATGATGTCATCACAAAAGAAGCAAAACATAGAAGAAACGAAAAAACAGAAAAACCAAAACATAGAAGAACCAAAAAGCAGAAGAAGCAAAACATAGAAGATATGACATTATCATAGACCATATGACATCATCATAGAAGAAGCAAAACATAGAAGAAGAAAAACAAAGAAGATATGATGTCATCACAGACCATATGACGTCATCACAGAAGAAGCAAAACATAGAAGAAATGAAAAGACAGAAGAAGCAAAACATAGAAGAAACAAAAAGTAGAAGAAGCAAACATAGAAGATATGACGTCATAACATACCATATGATGTCATCACAGAAGAAGCAAAGCATAGAAGAAGCAAAACATAGAAGATATGATGTCATCACAGAAGAAGCAAAAAATAGAAGAAGCGAAAAGACAGAAGATACTCTTCCCTTATAGGGACCATAACTTTCAGCCTAGAAGTCCAAAAATTCCATACTATATATCGTTGGAAAGATAAAAGAAAGACCTACAATTTATAGAAGACACATTTGCCTAAATCATCCTAGATTAATCCAGATTCTTCCCTGAATCCAGAAAACGAATTTTTCCTTTATGAAACTTAAAAAAAATGCAACGTACAAACTTCAGAGAGTCATAAGTAAATATGCAAACATGTTCCATTTGCATCGAAAGATAAAAGTTTTACAAAGCTTTAGTGGGCATTTCAAGCCAAAAATACATTAATACATCAAAATCCCAAAATACAAAAGATACATAAACCATAATTTGCTCAACATGGAACTGAAGCCTTGCTTTACAAAACGTGCTTCAAATACAAAATAATTAAGACTAGGAGTACTGCCTTGCCTCTTGACCTACTCGATATCCTACTCATCACCTGAATATGTGGGAGGAGATTGGGGGGTGAGCATTAAATCCTGTAGGTAACAATTTTATAATTTGTAGCAAGCAAAAACATTTATAAGTCATTTTCAATACAGAAATTCATGTGTATGCAAATCATGAATGCATCACTCATATCAACTTGTCATGAACACATAAACATATCAAATGGTTTGGGTAAGTCCAAAACATGACACACTACACATTTCCAATATAATGGTCCTATGTAGTCGTGAATTCTTGAGGGAGTCCTTGAGGGAGCTCCATGCCACTAGCGAGCAGGTGGGAGAAGCCTATACTTGGGACAACGTGCACGTGACGGTTCTTGAGGGACTACCACAAACCCACATAACACATAGATTTAAAAATCTTGTAAGCTTGATGCCCAAAATGGCACATTCTCTTAAAAATTTTCTTTTCATATCTTTGTTATACCTTAAAAACCATTTCCAAAAGTATGGTTTCATAATCATGCATCATTTTAAAGAATCATTGTAAAAATAACTTTTCATAAATCATCACACAAATCATGTGTAAGCATGTAGCACAATCTTGCAGCATTTAAAAACATCAAAATACACATGAATGAGGTAGTTGAAAAATTAATTGCTATTATTTCTTGACAGAAAAATTTTATTGGCTTATTACTTAATATAAAAGTGAAACCCACCTTGAAGTCCTTGATTATTGCTTGTTCAAATATGCCTCTTCTTTTGGTCCTTTTGTCCTTCTTGATTCCCTTTTTAATATAAATACGATTACCAAATCAATAGGAATTTCCAAATGAGAACCCAAAGAAACCAATGTATAAATTGATCCTAAAACACTTAAACTCATGCATTTACTAAGCTCTTGAAACCAAAACCCTTTCAAAAATCCAAAGCCTTAAAATGCTCTTACCTCAAATCTTCTCCA
>JANSVA010095042.1:0-10831 GCA_025504915.1 Erythroxylum reticulatum
ACCTTCTCTATTCTCTTCTCTTTCTTAATTCAAGACCATTTATTTGATCTTTTCCCATTTTTTCCCTTAACTTATCTTGTTCTTCCAATTATGCCCTCCTTTTGTCTTTAAAACCAACATCTTATACTTCTAACTCCTTAACTAAATCTTTCCAAAATCCATAAGGAATTTGATAAAACTTCCTTTTTGAAAAATGTTCCTCATTGTCTTAATTTTCTAATGAAACCAAAATCATTCAATTTGGTTAGGAAATCTAAAAGTTATATCCCAAACATTTCCAAACTATTCTTATAATGAAATAATATTTTGTGCTCAACTTCTATCCAAAAACTGAAATTCTTAGGGACTGAATTAGAACTCAATTTCATCAGATAATTTGTATTCCTATCTCTTTAATTTAATCCAAATTAAGAATCACCTCATTCAGATAACTAGAGAAAAAGTTATGGCTAAAACATCGAAGCATACTCAATGATCATGTTTCAACTATATTTTCCAGCTTTTAACTTCCAACATTTCACATATAACCCATCTTGTACCTAAACCATCTTTTCTACTTCATTTCAAATTCAAGAATTCTCCTTTTTCTTTACACATGACTAATCACCATCAATTTCTCATTTAATATAGTCCTAACTTCCAAGAAAAGTTCGGGATCCAACAATTCTCCCCCTTAAAGAATTTCATCCTTGAAATTCTTACCTGAGTAATCAAACAAATGGAAGTAATGTTGTCTTTTCCTCGGTCTCCCAAGTAACTTTTTCACTCAAACAATTTCTTCCAAATCACCATGGTCAATAGACTCACTTGGTCTTTCAATTACTTATTTGGTCATTCACTTTCTTAACTAGTTCCTCATTATGTTTCAGGTTACTCACAATCTTTCCACTTCCTGTGTCGATAACACCAGTATCATAAAAGCAAAGGATGAAATGTTTATGAGAGTATCATATTCCTAAGGTGTACTTAGATTGAGTGCAAGATGTGCTCACATCTCTATACTGTCAGCACCCTTAATTCTTATATCTATGTCACTGTATTCCATACCTTTGGTGTTAACCCACCTAATTCATTCTTTTTTTTTCTTGCATCTTTTTTTTCCACAGATCAATTTCACTTATTAGTAACATCTCCAATCAATTCTAGCCTTCAACCATCTTTGGCCTTATTCATCCAAATAAAGAGGCAGACAACTCTTTTTGTCGTATAACGCCACATGGTATTTTAATGTTATCACTATGATAATGATTGTGATGCTTAAAGTCAATCAGAGCTATACATTGATCTCATATTCCTATGAACTCCAAAAATATAATCAAGACTATTGGCGACTTACAAGTATGGTCATTTGCTTCTGCCTCCTTAGCCATTAAATGTTATCTCGACGTATTCCTACTAGGATGTATAGCTTAAGTTGTTATTTGTGCTTTCTCTAGTAATTTCTTGGCTCAATCATCTTTATCGATGTACATACTTCTCACTTCGATCACAAAGCATCATTTTCCAATTTAAACTTGAAATTCAAATATGTTTTTAATTCCTCAATAAAATTCAAAATTTTTGAATCCGCAATTTGGGCTTTGTTAATCATTCCATATGAAATTGATCTTCAATTCAATAGTAATTAGTACTTTGATTTGCCCAAATTTCAACTTCACATTCTATGCTCCTTTTTGCACTAGATCTGATCACCACAATACTTAAATTCATGCTTTACTACTATTGGGATTTCTGCTTAATGTATCAGATACAACACTAACTTTACTGGGAAATACTAATTTATATAATCATAATCTTCTAATACTTCTATCTATTGTCTCAGTCTCATATTCAATTCTCTCAACTCAATAATTACCCTAAACTTTAATGATCTGTATATTTATATACATCCAAGATGTTCCTATACATATACTATCTCCAAACTTTCAAAGCAATCACTAGTGTAGCAGTTCTAAATCATATATTGAATAATCAACACATAAGGTTACAATTTTCTCCATGCATATGAAATCACTTTATCATGCTGCATTGGATTTATCCTAATCTCTTATATGACATCATTGTATACTATAAAATCTTCAAATTCAGATGATATAATTAACATCGGTATAATTTCTCAAAATTCTCTTTACTTTCATTACTCATACAATTTACACGTTTTTCCTTAAGTATTCAAACAGTTCTTCTCAACTTTTCAAATACATATAATATATCATCAAATTTTGCTTAAATCGCTTTAATCTTTAATACCATAGTATTATCAGGGCATTTATTACTCGAACAAATATTGCCAAAGCTCCATATGCCCATGAATAGTTCTCGTAATTCCTCAAATAACTAATTCCTCGATGAGGTAACATTATCTTGTGTTATTTTCAAATTCCCAATTGACTTACCTTTCTTAAATAATTTTCTCCATTCTTTAGATTTCCTCATATTTCACATTAACTTACTCTAATGTTTGCTCATTCTTACTAGTTTCTCTACATATTTCAATTTATTTACAGCTTAACTTCTTGTGTTGGTAACACATTCATCGAAATTTAATTTATATCTCCTGTGAATACTCATATAGAATATAATGTGGATCTAAGTTCTCCTCACCTTAGCAATAGTGTTATCTCAATTTTCAAAAATCCGCTCACGTAGTTGGATACTTTACATCAAACAAAATACATACATTCTCAATTGCATACTCTACCTCTTATGTTTGAGTCTCCACTAGGGATATGACTCCAATATTCACTTCTGATTCATTACATATTTATTTCTGATCTATTTTTTCATTGATCATTTTTAATATAAACTATCTGATCTGCTTAACCGAATAATTCAATGGAATTCTTCTTCGAAAGAAGATTTCTTGCTACTATCATCTATATTGTTCTTACAATCTTTACCAATCGGCTGCTATCATCATCAATGCTATTTTAGCCATTCTTAACACCTCAATGCAATCAATTTCAACTGTTCATGATATTTTAATAATTTCAATCTCTGTCACACTTTACATGATCAAAATATCCTTTATAATAAAACTCAATTAAATAAGAGGCATATTCGTTTACTCTTATATTTTGGTATGTACCATCAAGATCATTACATCTTATATATATATAAGTAATTTCAGCAGGTCACCAATTTATATCTCATGCTAATGATATGTCAGTCGCAATTGATTCTAAACAACTTCTGAATATTCTATGACTATCCAAAAATTACTCCATCGTAGTTATCTTTTCAACATAATCACCTATACCATACTTTCATCGCATTACTCTGATTCATCTCATGATTTTAACTATAGGGATCATAGATTATCTCCTATACCATATCTAAATATAGATCTCGTATGTACTCAATCACATTGTTCACCAATGTAAACACGTTATCAAGTATGTACTCATAATATCTGGTCAATATAACCGTTAGAACTTCTACATATATCACTATCATTTGTTTCATTTTCCATACGTACATTCTTAATCAGTTTAGAATTATAGACGCATAGCCATCTTGAAATTCTGATCTCAATTCACTAGCACAATCTTATACTAGATCATAAATTCCGAGTTCAACCTTTCAATTCCACTTTGCTTGTACACCTCAAATCTTATCATTTCCACCCGTATCTCTATTTATTTTTCGACCAATTCATGAAAATATTTTCACATCCATATCAATTCAAGAACATATCCACAACAAAATTCCGTGACCATATTCTCTAGCGTAACAACAAATACTGAATCTATGTCTAACATATCAGACTACATAATATTTCTTATTTCTAATTATCCACAACTTTCCTTGTCTTACACTCTGGCAAAACACCATTCTTCTCATTGGTTCTAATAGTCCAAACTCTTAACGAAAGTTCATACATATGACTCATATGGTTGCAATTATTAGGATTCTATACTCATCAAGACCCTTCTCAAATGGTGAGGAATCAGGTACAGCAAATCCTTGCAAAACTCCTCATGTTCTTTTACGAGGTGGCATGTTACTCCATCAATAAGACATCATCTTTTAGCTTACTTTCACTTTGAATCTTATTGCTTACATGTATGCATGATATATATGTCATTTAATGCAATCAATCATTTCACAATGCAAACAAGTAGTAACATAGCATAATAATTATTACCACTATACATTCTAAGCCTAGGAACCCAAAAGCCTAAACTGTAATACCACAAGATGTTAGGCCCCATTTTTAGAGCCTAACAATCTGGAGTCATAAAGCGTTAGCGGGTTTGCTTGCAGGGTTACTCCAATGAACCCTCACTTTGCCATCATCTCACAAGGGTGGTTTGTCCACACCAGCCAATCACCAACATCACAACTTGACTTCTTTAATACAATTGTAGCTTTATGTCTCTAGTTTATTTTGAAATAAGAACCATCTCATTCGGATCTCTATAGCTCAAGATATGCTTAAAAATCCAACGTGTGTTCATAACCTAGTTATGCCCTTCCAACCGATCCCTTATTTTCCTTCCATCAATCTTTTTCAAATTGACCCCATAAGCTACAAATTTTTATCTTGAGATAGGAAAATGTTTCAGGAATCTATTGATTCAAGAATTACTTAATTTGGAGGTCGGGTTTTGAAGTTATGGCCAAAAGAATCAACCATGCTCATGTCCTCAATCACGTTGTACTTATCTCGAGAAAATTGGTATAACTTTCACTAGGGATATCAGATTAAGGTCTTCTTTGGACAATTTCGAAGAAGAATTCTGGATCTACAACTTTTATGAAGACTAGAAATGATATTTTGTCATTTGGAGGGTCAAAACATGGGCCGTGTGAAACTACATAGACAGATTGTGTAACCTTTGGGTCTGGAAATTTTTTTACATTAGGAATACACGGCCAGTGTGAATATACACGGCCTGACCGTGTAACATTTGGGTGTAACGAAACTTTTTACCCTCCAAGACCCCTCCAATGGATCCTAAATCCATTCTAACATCCCTTTTACTCATAATCTCCTCAAATTCACTTCTTCTAGTGCAATATCACTTCATTCACTATAGTTGTTCCATATATACATCCTTTGCGACATCCTAACTTGTAAAGGACATAACTCTCAACTCCGATATCCAAAAATCACATACTTTATACCATTGGAAATCTAGATAGATAAGCTACAACTTTTATCAAGATAACTTTAGCTAATTCTACCTATATCAATGCAGTTTTTCCCTTGAGTTCAGAATATAATTTCTTCACCTATGGAAGCTTGAAAAATGAAATATCTCTTTATATCAATTCAACTACTAAGTACTTTTCGGTAAACTCTTGAATCTCACCTCAAATGATTCATAACGTACAATCTTTACAACTTGAACATGTTATTCTAATACTAACAATAATTTGCAATCTCAACAAAGAAGAATTTGCACATACACATTCCACTTCCACAACCATTATACTCAACCTTTAAACTAACATAATCATACACAAAAGGAACTTATCAATTTCTCATTCTCATTTCTAAACAAAGTAAATGTTTGGACAAGCTTTACTTACATATCAACATACACATCAAACTTAATACAAAATACAAAAGGATGCTCATGTTTGATATGCCTATAAAGCTATCCAAAATAATCACTAGCTTAGTACAAAAGATTTCTAGCTAACTTGGAGTTTCCGAATGCCTTCCAAGGATTACTAATCTTCTCGTTCTGCACCTGAGGAGGGAAAATTATAGGTTGAGCTACACAGCTCAGTGGCCAATATATTTATAGCCATTGGCAACAAGCCACACAATCAAACATATATGAATATTCATATAGGCATACATATCTTGTCTTAATCCAGCAATGAAATTTCAGCATTCACAAATCCAATTCACATCTCAAAATTCAACACATCATCATATGGAACATATCGGATGTAATTTCTCATCAAAGCATAACACTCAAATTGCATCATAACTTGACATATCAAAATGTAAATGTATAAACAATTGGCTCGAGGGTTCCGTGGAACAAAACGGAGAAACCGAAGTTTACACCGTGAGCGAAACGAGTCCACTTTTTGGATCTTGTATACCATAAGCGGGCAGCCGGGAGAAGGCTTTATGTCGACGTGCACGTGACTACAAAAAGGTTCCACTCTTGCCCAAACACAATCAATTTTCATGCTGAATTCATTCAATCACAAATTCATATTCTCATACTTTTTCTTCTTTCCATTTAAATCAAAATGCCATGATACAATTCCAAGGCATAGCCTGATCATACTGACAATTTAATCATATCAAAATGTCATACATCTTTCAATGCATAACGTAAAACACATCATAATGCATTTTCCACATCACAACAATTCACAATTTAGAATTCAAACATATACACACACATAGGCACATTGCCCATTTACGCAATAGCCATAAATATTTTACCCCACCTTATAACTCTTCAAAATCCAAACTCAAATTGGCCCTTCCCCTAGCTCTTGGGTACGATTTTCTTGATTTCCTAAAATAAACCAATTTTTCATTAAAATCCAATTCAATAAAACCCCTAAAACTTCAAAAACACAATAAATGAAATAATTGCTAAATTGGGCTTAGCATTAACTTACCCATGGTCTATCTAGGTTAGAAAAGCCAAAACCTAGTTTAGAAACCCTAAAAATCAAATGAGTATCTCAATCATCTTCTTCCTCCGTTCATTCCCAACACGAAAACCCATTTTTTTCTACTTCCTTTTTCAACCCAAACAAGAAGAAAATAGCATGGAGCTTACCTTAACAAGATGATTCCTCTTCTTTTCTTCTTCTTTCCTTCTCTCTTCTCCCACAATTTTTCTTCTTCTTTTTCTCTCCCACGTTTTTCTCTCTTCCTCTCTTCTCTTCCACGACTTTCTATGTTCTCTTCTTCTCTTTCTCAATTCAAGACCATTTATTGGGTCTTTTTCCATTTTTTCCCTTCACTTATTTTGTTCTTCCCATTATGCCCTCCTTTTGTCTTTAAAACTAACATCTTATACTTCTAACTCCTTAACTAAATCCTTCCAAAATTTAGAAGGAATTTGATAACACTTCCTTCTCAAAAAATGTTCCCCATTGTCTTAATTTTATAATGAAACCAAAATTATTCAATTTGGTTCGAAAATTTGAAAGTTATATCCCAAACATTTCCAAACTATTCTTATACTGAAACAATATTCTGTGCTCAACTTACAGACATTGAAATTCTTAGGGACTGAATTAGAACTCGATTTCATCAGATAACTTGTATTCCTATCTCTCTAATTTAATCCAAACTAAGAAGCACCTCATTCGGATAACTAGAGAAAAAGTTATGGCTAAAACACCGAAGCATACTCAGTGATCATGTTTCAACTATATTTTCCAGCTTTTAACTTCCAACATTTCACATACAACCCATCTTGTACCTAAATCATCTTTTCTACTTCATTTCAAATTCAAGAATTCTCCTTTTTATTTACACATGACTAATATCCAACAATTTCTCATTTAATAGTCCTAACTTTCAAGAAAAGTTCGAGGTCCAACAATTACGATCTTGTTGGATAGGTCCATTTGTTGTTACTAATGTTTTCTCACATGGTGCAGTTGAAATTCAGAGTTTAGACACTTTTAAAGTGTTTAAAGTTAATAGACACTGATTGAAACTGTATTATGAGAATTTACGGGTTGAAACTGCAGAAGAAATTGAACTGGCTGAGCTAGTTTACTCTAAATTGGGCAGATTGGAGCACAACCAGCTCGCTTTCTTCGAACATCAGAAATTTCAACCAACTTTTTCCACCAACACTTTGATACAATAACAGAGAAGCTTCTTTAACCGTGATTTTCTTTATTTTCTTGTGTTTTTCTTTTTGCGAATAAATTGAGGACAATGTAAATTAAGTGTGGGGCAAATCAATGAATGTTTGTCTGACTATGTGTTGTGAATTTACCATTTCTTTGTTCATTTAAGTTTTATTTTTTGTCTTTTAATTTGCATATGATTTGTGTTAAACCATGAAATTCTATCTTAATAGTTGGAATGAGACTGAATTACGAGCTTGAAGTCAAATTAGGCCAATTGAATAGAAGGTGAATCATGTTAATTGATTAAAGTAGTTGGTTACATAAGTTTACTCAGAAATTGATGCTTGAGTGATTAGGTAATGTATAGAAGCATAATGGATTTTTAATTGAGCCTATGTAAAGGATTGTGCCTATATGACTCCATTCAAAAGTCATTTCATTTCTTTGTGTATGTGATACTCCCTTCTCTGAACCGTTTTGAATCTATTAGATACATGCTAGATAGAAACGATTGAGGCCCTTTTTCTTTTAACCCTTGACTTAAATGACCCACCTATCTTATTTACCCTTGTAAACCCCTTTGAGCCTTTACCCCTTTTATTTATTAAAGAAAACACCTCATTCTAAAACATCAAATCCTATTAGCCTTACCTATTCACAATTTTAATAAAGGACTAAGTTAGCTAGTCTTGGGACTTTTGGCTATATTTTTCTTAGATGAGTTTACTGATACTTCTACTCATAGAGCACATTGTATTTAGCTAATATTATTGGTTATTGTTTCCTTAGTATTGAAAAACAAAAGAAAAAAAGAAAAAGAAAAGGATCAAGTATAGTAGCAATAATAATTTTTGAGTAGTTAGTTTTTTACATACAATTCTCATAAATACATTTTGTTGTCCCCTTGTATATTTAGTGCTTTATGAATACTTGTGAAGAACCTTTCAAAACTCTTTTGACTCACCTTAACCTTATCTCCGTTACAATCTCAAATAAAGCCCTTTTGATCTATTTTAGCATGTAATCATTGTAGAAGAGAATTGGTGTATTTACAAGCCTATGGTAGTGTGATTTCCTATAGGGAGTTTTAAGCAAAACACAACCTATAAACACTTGAGTGAAATGAGTGAATTCTATAAGGAAAATATATTTTGAGTTTATGCTTATCTTTGAATGATAGTTTCATAAGTTGAGTTTGTTTATGTGCACTGATGAAAACTAAATATGATGTGTGTAGTAGCTTTGACATTTGATTGGCCAAAGTTTGAATGATTGCATGCGCTTAGTTTCTTTGAAAACCAATTGATAGAATTTGATGGTTATGTTTAATTTGCTCGATGGCAAGCAAAAGGTTAAATGTGGGGGAGTTTATTAGTGTCTTTATTTTCTATCTTTTTATGTGTTAATTTTCTTTTTTCTTGAGGTTTGAAGTTATACTTAATGGGAATTAATCTTGTTTTATATCAAGGTATATTTTGGAACTAAATAAAAAGAATTGTGACAATTTTGGAACAAAAAGAGCTGAACTAGGCATTGAACCTAATTAGGCATGGCCTCGTGCAACAACCAGAAGCATGAAACGTAGAAGGTGGAAGGATACAACAAACAACGTAGCACAAGATGTAAGGAGCAGAAACTTAGCCCAAAACGCAGACATTTGGCCATTCATTAAAACTACATTAAGCGGCAAAAGTGAGGGGCATAAGAATATAAAACTTAGCTCAAAACGTAGATGTTTGGGAAGGAGGGTTTTTTAAGTGGCGTGAATAGTTAAGTGGACACACCTCTTAATTCGTCAAATCATACAACAGTGAAGGGGCAGCTGAGTGTGAAAGAAGAGGCTAGGAGCTGGCATAGGCATGAGACATGGTGCGTGGATGAGCAAGAGCAGTGGACAATAAACCCCCAACCTTATTTGTCCCATCGATGAATAGTGAATGGGAGAGGGCTGCATAGGAAGGAAAAACGAAAGCCCGTGACAGTCCCAACGCCACCAATAGTCCCAAATAGTTAAGAAAAGTTGTGATGTTGGGTAACTAAACTTTTATTTCTTGGTTTACAGAATCCTAGTTATTGAACTCTAAATGTTGTGAGACTTTCGTTCTTTATTTCAATTGATTTATTAGTCTAGTATTAATTATTTTTCTGGGTCATTATTTGATTATTTAATTTTACAGCTAGGTGTGCAACTAGTTTGTGATTTTATTCAATCAATCGCTATATTAAATAGGTTGACGTTTAACTCTTTTAATCAAAAGTAGCGACTAGGATTTTTGTCTACTACGTTAGGGATATGATTCTAGGAAAAATAATTGTCTAGGCTCAATATACATCGTATGTATACTGTCTAGTTCGTCGATTTTCTTGATTTGTAAAACTATTAATTAATTAAATTTGAGATTGTATCTAGGTCATTGATTAATAAGCGTTAATTCAAATACATGTTTTGGTTAAATAAGCATAAGAGAAAATAGGTAAAGAAATTTACCACGATGAATACTTAACTAATAAATTAGTTATTTTTAATGTCGATGATCAACGCAAGTTTAATAACGAAGGAGATCGAAAACCAAGATTTATTTCTATTGATTGTTAAATTCTCATTATTTTCTTATTAGTTATTTTTCAATTTCTTACTCCAATTAAATTCTGTTTAATTCATAATTTAAAACTCCCTCTTTTTGCGTAACCACTAACGTCTGAATTCTTCATGGGAACGATCTCTACTTTCCAATACTACATTAATTTGTGTTGCAGGAAGTTTTTTTTCATATTTTGTTGCAGGCGACAACAGTCACCAAACTAGTCAGGAAAATACTAAATAAAACGCACAGTTGCATACAAGTAAAAGCGCAACTACTAAACTAACAAAAGAACAAGCAAAAATAAAAAGGAAAGAATACATACAGAAAAATCATAGAAACGAAGCAATAAGGTGAAGCATACCTTCCTGAGTCTGCTGAGTGAAGCCAAAGGAAGAAAGTCTCATACTCAAAGATCAAAACTTTTGTCCACACAATCTAGTGACCCACCC
>JANSVA010095053.1:0-10830 GCA_025504915.1 Erythroxylum reticulatum
ATGAGTTTTGGAAGGTAAAGTCTGGACGAAAGATTTGCTTCCGGTGAGTAGACAACGTCTTTTGAGAGAACGTCGGATTCAAAATCAAGTGAAGGTGGGACAACAGCTGTTCCCCTCAGTCTCTCCATACGACCATCCTTGTATATGCGAACCAAAGGGTAGATTTCTTCTGCAACTTCATTGTCGACGGAAGCCATGAACGAGGTAAATCAAGGGCCAAGAAGGAATGGGGATTGCAATTATTTATATCGTTAAGGCTATAAATTGATGTGATTGACGAGGTCTACAGGGTCTGTAATCAGATTTTTGTGGTGGTAAAAAAATCTTATCCAATGTTTAATGATATCCTTAGATTTTGTAATACTAAACTTATAATTATTAATAAAGTTGATAATTGCAGTTTTAAATTTTTAATAGCATGATACGGAATTAATGATTAGATAATTAAATACTAATATTAGAATAATAATCATATTTTTATAATTATTAAAAATTGAACAAATTTAATTGAAGATTTGAAATTAAATCGTTTAATTTTTTAATTTAAATTTTATTTTTTAGTTTAATTTATTTTAATAATTTTTATTGTTAAAAATTAATAAATAAATTAATTAATTAACTAATAAATTTTTATAAATTAAAATTAATTAATTAAATTTTACTTAATAATATTTTTAATTAAATTTAAAAATTTTAAAATAATTTCATTTAATTATATTTTAAATTCTTTAATATTATCCTACTAGTTTTATAATAATAAATATTTAAAATTTTAAAATTTTGTATTATAATTAAAATTGGCTGAACTTTTAAATTCAATTTCTTTTTTTTTTCCTTATTCCATCAGTCATGCAATCGGTGCTTTCTTTAGTAAATAGTGGAGTAGCGACGTCTCTTGCGTGTGGTAAGAGGTTTAGGGTCATTTTTAATTACAATGGAACATATATTTTATAATTGAAAGATTGAAGTAATCTTAAATGTTTTACATTAAGCCAATTAAACATATATTTAACAATGATATAAGTTATATGTTAAATTGTCATGGCTCATCCACATTAAAAAATTTTAAATTTGCGGGAGGTTGTTTTAATTATAAAATAAACCTCCCCTTTTTAGTTTTTGATCATTCAAAAATTGCATATCACAAAATTTTTCTCTCATCTTTTATAATATTTTACTTGTATTATTTTTGTAAATAGTGAAATATCAAATAGTGTCTAAAAAAATAGGCATAATTGGCCGAACCTTGTTAAATTATGATATCTTTTATTTGTCTATTTAATAATTATTATCGAGTATAATTATAGTGAATTATTATACTATTAAATTACATGTCTAAGAAAATTCTATCCAGAAGGTTTGGGTTTTAAGTGGAACTATTTGTAACCCCTCATTTCCTGAGAATTTACTTGGTATGATTTTTTAGTATAATCGTTCATACTTTATTTACCTAGGCAATAGTGTTCTAGGTGAATTTGTTATTATTTATGAAAATTAGCCCGATTTTCGCAGCAATTGATATTAGAGCCAAGGTTTTTTCTTAGTATGATTTGTAGTTGTAGCGTGATCTGATCTTTTACATAAGAAATTTTTTTTCCTCGGGATATTGGCATCCCACATGGACATTTATTGAATAGTAATTGTAGCATAGATGACAGAAATTATATATATGACCGCACCAATCACGTCAACATCTTCTACCTTGTCTATTCTAGCAAGGACGTTGTGACAAATGCAAGATTTGCAGTGGAGATTTTTTATGGTACAAGTTATTTTAGCATGTGGCAAAGTGAGATTCAAAACGCTCTTTTTCAGCAAAGTCTTGACATTGCCAATGAAGAAAAGAAACCAGATGATGTTGAGGAGAAAGATTAAAAGACTAAATTGTTTAGCATGTGGTACAATTCGATGATGTCCTTCCAGAGAGCAAAAATATGCTTTCTTGAAAGAAACTTATGCATTTAAATTATGGACCACATTGAAAGAGAAATTCCTGAAGAAAAGCAGTTAGAATAAGCTCCATATAAAAGAAGAGACTGTTTTGTTTCTTTTATGTTCCGTGTACCACTATAAATGATCACATCACCAGTTTTAATCAGTTAGTTATTAATTTAATAAATTTGGTTGTGACATTTGAAGATGAAGATCTGGCTTTGATGATGTTAGGATCCCTTCCTGAGGAGTTTGAGTTTCTTGAAACTACTGTACTTTACGGGAAGGTTGTTGTGTCTTTTAGTGAAGTTACAACTGTTTTGTATAGTCATGAATTGAGAAAGAAGATAAATGAAGAACATACAAGTGGAGCACGGAAGCTTTAGTAGTTAGAGGTCGATTGTAGAGCCAGACTAAAGGAAAGAAAGGGATATCGAAGTCAAGGCTCAAATTGCGCAAAGATGAATGTGCCTTTTGTCAGGAAAAAGGCACTGAAAGAAGGATTGTCCAATGCTGAAGAATAAAAACAAACCTGAAAAGGAAAAGGCTAATGCAAAGTCGATTGTTGCCAAATGTGAAGATACAAACTCAGATCTTTCATTGGTTGTTACATCCTCAATAAGCCCTTCTAATCCATGGCTACTTGATTCAGGCTATAGCCATCACATTTGTCCCAATTGGAATTGGTTATCTGATTTTAGAGAGCTAAAAGGTCGAGTTGTCTATACAAAAAATGACAATCCATGCACCACAAATGAGATTGGTTCAATTTGCTCGAGGAATCACGATGGAACAACCAAGACTCTGACAGATGTCAGATACGTGCCAAATTTGAAGACGAATCTCATTTATGTAGGAGTCATAGAATTAAAGGACTATACTATAAATGCAGCAAATGGAGTAATGAAAATCATCTATGGTGCACCTATGGTAATGAAAGGAATTCGAAGAAGCAATAACCGGTATTATTACCAAGGTAATGCAGTTATTGAAACAACAATAGTAGCTTTTAATGAGGATCAAGAGCTAGAAGTAGCTAGGTTATGACATATGTGTTTAGGACACGCAGGTGAAAAATCCTTGAAGATATTAATAAATCAAGGATTGTTGAAAGGAGTTTGGGCTTGTAAATTAGATTTCTGTGAATATTGTGTTAGAGGGAAGCAGACAAGAGTGAAATTTAGCACTGCAATCCATGATACTAAGGGTATTTTGGATTATATTCATTCTGATGTGTGGGGACCTTCCAAAATAACTTCTTTAGGAGGAAAACACTATTATGTGACCTTTGTTGATGATTTTCCTCGAATAGTATGGGTGTATATTATGAAGAATAAGGATGAAGTGCTGCGAGTTTTCCTTAAATGGAAGAAGATGATGGAAACTCAAATAGGCAGAAGGATCAAGCGTCTCCATGCAAATAACGGTGGGGAGTATAAGAGTGATCCATTTTCAAAGTCTACGAAGATGAATGTATTATCAGGCACTTCACAATTAGGGATACACCACATTAAAATGAGGAGCTAGAATGTATGAATTGGATATTGCTTTTGGTGTATGTTGTCTAATACTGGGTTGGGTAGAGAATTTTGAATTGAGGCTGTTACATATGCTTGTTATCTCATCAATCACCTTCCATCAACTACTATTGGTGGTAAAACAACTTTAGAAAAGTGGTTTGAAAAACCTGCTACAGATTATGATTCCTTACATATGTTTGGTTCCATTACATCCTATTATGTTAAGGAGTCAAAGTTGGATCCACGTGCAAAGAAAGCAATTTTCATGGGGATCACCTCTAGTATGAAAGGATATCATCTTTGGTACCTAAAGTCAAAGAAAATAATTTTCAGGAGAGATGTTACCTTTGACGAATCCACCATGTTAAGAAAGGTGATAATTAAAAATGTTAAGCAGACATATGGTACTAAAAAATAGGTGGAGTTTGAAGGAAGAATTGTTACCCCAGTAACTGATGAAGCAAATGCAGAAATTCCCTTCATAAGAATTAAACGTGGAAGCTAGCTAATCTTCCAAAGGAAAAGAAGACAATTGAATGCAAATGAGTATATGCAAAGAAAGATGAATTTCTTGACAAGGATAATGTTCACTACAAAGCAAGGCTAGTGTCCAAAGGCTATACTCAGATGGAGGGAATTGATTATAATGAAGTTTTTTCTCCAGTTGTAAAACATTCCTCTATTCGAATTTTATTAGTTTTGTTAGCAATTTGATATGGAACTAGTTTAATTGGGTGTAAAAACTGCATTTTTACATGGAGATTTAGAGGAGAAAATCTATATGACTCAGCCCAAAGGTTTTGAAGTTGTTAGAAAAGAGAATATGGTGTGCAAGCTTGAAAAATCATTGTACAGATTGAAGCAATCTCTGAGGAAGTGGCACAAGTCATTTGACAAGTTTATGATGAGGTGAAAGTACATAAGAAGCAAATACGATCACTGTGCGTATTTGCGTAAGCTAAAAGATAGATCCTACATCTATCTTCTCCTATATGTTGATGATATGCTGGATAGCTTCAAAGAATCAAAGAGAAATTGAGAGATTGAGGATTCAGTTGAATCAAGAGTTTGAAAGGAAGGATCTAGGTTAAGCTAAGAAAATTCTTGGTACGGAGATAAGTAGAGACAGAAAGTTAAGGAGACTATGTTTGATTAAAAAGAAATGCTTGAAAAAGGTACTATAATGTTTTAGATTGAATGAAAAGTCAAAGCCTGTTAGTACTCTATTCACTCCTTATTTTAAGCTCAGTGCATCTTTGTCTCCAAATAATGATGCAGAACAAGAGTATATGACTAAAATACCGTTTGTAAATGCAGTTGGAAGCTTGATGTATATGATGGTGTATACAAGGACTGACATTTCACGAGCATTAGGAATCATGAGTATGTATATGCATGATCCAGGTAACGAACATTAACAAGTTGTGAAATGGATTCTAGGGTACATTCTGACACCGTAGATGTTGGTTTGGTATTTCATTAGAATAAGCAAGATGATCAATGTATAGTTGGATATTGTGATTCCGACTATATTAGTGATTTGGACAAGCGTCGATCAACTACTGACCATTTATTTATTTTTGTAAAGGCACCGATCAGTTGGAGATCTGCTTTTCAATCAACGATTGTTTTGTTAACTACAGAGGCAGAGTATATGGCAGCTACAGAGGCTGTGACGGAAGCAATTTGGCTTTAAAGATTGCTTGATGAATTGAGAATTGGATAGAAGCATGCCAAAGTACATTGTGATAGTTAGAGTGTTATTCATTTAGTAAAGAAACAAGTTATGCAAGGACGAAGCACATCAATGTTCATTATCAGTTTATACGAGAGGTTCTGGAAGAAGGTAGAGTAGCAATCCAGAAGATCAATACCACTAAGAATCCTACTGATATGTTGACAAAGGTGGTGAATGTAGTCAAGTTCCAACATTATTTAGACTTGATCAATATTGATAAAAATTGAAGATGGGCATTTTGAAGCGCATTTGAAGACATTACCAATGGTGAGTTTTGTGAGAGATTTGAGTGTGGAGTTCGCCAAAGTGAAGATTTGTTAAATTGTCAACAATTATGGCTCATCCCATAATTGCAAATCCCACATTGAAAAATTATAGATTTGTGGGAGGTTGTTTAACTTATAAAACAACCCTCCTTTTAGTTTTTGATCATCCAAAAATTGCCTATCTTTCCTTAAGACAAAATTCTTTCTCCCTCTTTTGTAGTATTCCACTATTATTTCCTGAAAATAGTGAAATATCAATTTAGCAGTGTCCAAGGAAGTAGGCATAATTGACCAAACCTCATTAAATTTTGGTATTCTTTATTTGTCTATTTGATAACTATTTTCAGGTATAGTTATAGTGAATTATTATACTATTAAATTACATATCTAGGAGGTTGAGTTTTAAGTAAGATCGTTTTTGACCCCTCCAATCTTTCCTGTGAATTTGCTTAGTGTGATTTTTCAGTACAATCGTTCACTCTCTATTCACCTAGGAAATAGTGCTCAAGGTGAATTTGTTATTATTAATGGAAATTTAACCCTATTTTCTCAACATTATAATCATAAATAAATTAAATGCAAAAGAAATCAATATACTTCCTATCTTTGATATTCTTGCTTGGAAATTTTCAAATATTACGTTTTTTTCTAGTTCTTCTAATCTCTCGGTCTCATGGTGTAGTTCAAAAAGGTAAAAGGAGTTTAGAGACCTAAAACTCTGCAATTGCAAACATATATTAATTTTCTCTCATCAAGAGCATTGACATTGACAATTACACAAAATCAAGAAATTATTATTCACTAATTACTGAACGTTGGACCTTTTTATAGGTATTAAAACTACCCAGAATATGGAAAAAAAATCTTATATTCTCCATGCGTTTAACTTGATATCAAATCTTAATTTGATCCAAATATAGTATATGAATCATGACAATAGATTCTTTAATCGTCTAAGTATGTTGAAATATTACTTAATAAATAATCCTATGCTTATTTTAGGTCAAATGTAACCATTTTTTTAAATTCAATAATGTGAACCATGAATATGAAAAAATATTGTAAGTGTTTCACGAAAACAACATTATCTAATAAGAAAACTATACAATGTTACCTAGTCCCATTCTAATATCATAATCCTTAACTTCATTGGTGGGCCTTTTATCCAGCTATCATCAATTTTGTAAGCAATTCGGACTACCAACATGCAATAATACTTACCATCATTTGCAAATCTACGTGAACATCGAAATCAAATCTATATCAGATTATAACTTTTGCAGTGGAAATAGCAAAGAAGCTCGTAGTGTCGGAAGAGCACGTCAAATGTCGCATCTCTACCGGTATCCACAATCTCGTGAGACCAAACAAATGCTTCTGGTGTGCTAGCACCACTCTTGAGACCTCTCTCTCTTTATCACTTAAGGAGGAGGATGACATTAGGGTTTCTTTTAGGCAGATGAGTCTTCCCCTTATCAAATCATACTATACATCTATATATATAGTAAAACCCTAAGGCCCAAAAACCCAAAAACTATTAAAGCCCAATGAATGTTCAATCTCTTAGTGTGTCACCCTTTCAACTTATTTAATATTAGTAGGAGGTCCAAACTTCTTTTACGTCCACAAGTTATAAGCAGTTTTTAGCAAGACATTATAACTACCCAATATTAAATAAGGTCAGAATACGACACTACCTAAATCAAAACTGATCAATTAGCATACATTTTATAATTGGTTTGTAGGGCATACATCAACAAATTTAATGTATTCAAACTATTACAAAACACACCATTACGAATCCTGACCACAAACTCAATGTCTTAGTTTACTTTCGTAGTGGTGGTAGGAAGTCCCTTTTCTCCTTTGTACCACACCTACTTGAAAACCTTAGGTCAAGTAGCTAATGTTCTTTTGGTCTCTATCGAGTATAGGTTATCCCTAGAACATCGTCTTCCTGTGGTTTACAATGATGGTTAGACTGAGATCAAATGGTTTGCTTCTCATGCTAATGGAAATGGCCCTAAAGAATGGCTTAATTATTATATTGATTTCGATAAGATGTCTTTATTATTCATAAATGCAGTCATCAATAACTACAATGCTAGGATCCATATTCTATTTAGAGCATTAAATACACAATAAATGAACATACCTCCAATGTTGGTCATAGAATCTTGATTCATTCTATCCATTCAAGACACCATAACCTATCAATATTCAACAAACTTGTGCAAGAGAGAAAGCTTATGGTAGAAGAACCGTCTTGAAATTTCACCATACACCCACATCAACTATCTCACATCTTCACCATATGTTATATTTGTAACATTTTCTACCTTAATAGGTAGAATGAGACTAATTGTTTCATTTCATAAATTTAATAAACTATGGCTTAATGGGCCAATTTATAGTTGTTAAGGTACTACCATGTGTCTGAAATGTAATTAGTAAATTATTAACCATGCCATTATGGTTATTACAGTCAAATAAATTATATGTAATATTATATTGACACGATATATTTACTACATATGATTAGGCCATGGAGATGTTCAAATACAACAATAACCATTAAAACAACATACATGCAATACAACAATTGAGACTATGCATTTATCTCCCTTTGTACCTGTTATTTCGTCAAGCTACATATATATATCAATATTAATAAGAAGTGACTGCAAATATCATTATGCATGTTTCATATATATAGAAGTCATAAGCAATCCGTACAAAGTACTAACATGTTTAATACAAAATAGCAATTTCCATTAATCTTATCAAGCCAGGCTCTTAATAATCCTATGCGAGAAACGTGTTTTATAAACACACATATAGGTAAGCCTTTTGTAAGTGGATCTGCTAACATGCTAGCTGTAGGCGTACACTCAACAGTAATGAGGGATTCAAAAACTTTCTCTTTAACAAAATAATACTTTATATCAATATGCTTTGAGCAAGAAGTATTTCTAGTATTTTTAAAAAAAGTTACAGTTGCAGAGTTGTCACACTACAATTTTAGCGGATACCCAATGATGAAATGAAATTCCGTAGCCATATTGCTTGATAAGCTGCCCCATAACATGCCATATGCTTTGCCTCCATTGTAGAGGACGTTGTGAGTATTTGTTTGACACTTTTCTATTATACAGCTCCTCCAGTTATCATATAGATGTAGCATAAAGTGGACTTTTTATCATCTACACATCCTGTATAATCAACATCACTAAACCAAACTATATCAAGAGTGTCAGTTCGCCGATAATTTAACATATGATCCTTGCTACCCTAAAAATGTCTCATGACTTTCTTAGCCACTTTCCAATGGCTAAATCAAGGATCACTTAAGTATCTTCCTAACACGCATACAATAAAAGCAATATCAGGGCGTATGTATACTTGAGCATACATTAGACTGCTTATAAATGATGCATAAGGAACGACTTTCATTTCATCTCTCTCTTTATCATTTTGTAGACATTAGGCTTTTGAAAATTTGTCACCCTTCACTATTAGTAACGGATTTCATACGCAGCAGAAATGAAAAGTTGCAATCTTATATTTATCTATTGTATTTAACAAACATACTAATAGTAAGAACAGACAAACAATAAATACCTAAAATTTGTGAGGATTAACCGATGTTAAACTTCGAAACTACGAAATCTCTATGCATTCTACACAGAAAAATATGTCTCGCTTTTAATACTTGATATGACTATAGTTGAATTCGAAGAATCCTTTCTTTAAAATGGAGAAAACAAAATTTCTCTAATTTTTTTTCTCTTTGTTTTATTTTATGCCTTACGTATAACACTAAAAGGAAAACAACAATCTCTATGTTTTCTTTTTACTTTCACTTTTATGTATCTACGCACGTTGCTCAAAATAAAAACAAGGACTTTTCTTTGCTGTGTATCACCGTGAAAAAAATGAAAAACAAGTCTCTCTTCACTTCTTTTCGTTTTTTGTTCATATCACTCTTACAAGTTATCACTTTTTCTTTTCATGCACACGCATCTCCTTTCATTCACAACCTCCGTTCCTCGTCCAGGTTATTAAACCAACGTAAAAACAACGTTACATAGAACGTTGCATGCATAACAAAACCATACTATGTTTCATACATCCACTACAAAAAATGGACCCCAATCGCAGAAAATCTTCTTTGATGTTTATTAAAACATCATAAAAAACGTTGCAGATGGTAAGGTAGGTAATAGGTATCGGCAAAGATGGATCCAAAATTTTTTTTGAGTTGGGGCAAAATTTTATTTTTAATGAGAGTAAAATTTTAATGGGAATAAAATTTTTTTGAGTGGAGGCAAAATTTTATTTTATTTTATGAAAAAACTTAAAATAATAATATTTTTATATAATTTTTTTGAAAAAAGTGGGGGCAAGTGGGTGTGCATCCGTCCTAGGGTATCGGCGACGTCTGGTAGAAAACGTCGTGAAAGATAACGATATTCGGCGACGTTTCATAAAATGTCAGGAAAGGAGGGGATATTTGGCGACGTTATGTGAAAACTTCACGGATTGATTGATTTTTAACGACGTTCTAAGGACGTCGCATAAAAGTTATATTCCGCGACGTTTGATTCATCAGACGTCACGGATTATAAGATATTTATTTAATTTAATTTAATCGAAAATAAATTTATTTATAATAATTTTAAAAATTTATTTAATAATGATTCAATATAAATTATAATTTTTTCTTTGTTTTCATTTATCCGAATATAGGAATAATTTAATAATTAATCAATTTTAATGATTAATTTAAAATTTTTCAATTTTTTGAAAAAATTAATTTAATAATTTTGAATTATAATTAATATTTTTAATTTTAATTTGTCAATTCTTTCTTTTTTCATTCTCTATATAAAATTGCAAAAAGAAAAACATGCTGAAAATCTTTTTCAATTTTATAGCCCTTTTATTACATGATTTTATTGACTACAACATAATCTCCTATTTAGAGTTAGGGACATTGTGATTACCTCTCAAAGAATTACACCCCATTCCATCATAGTTCACAAAGTCACTATTAAATTTCCATGACAAGCTCAGTTTGGAATTGATCCCTAAACACACTAAATAATGCTACAAGTATCTGCATCTAGTTGGAACTTATGGTGTTAAATCTTTCTCAAAATGGTTTAGTTTTTTTAGGAAAATAATACCTCTAGTATCTGCTTCTAATTAAGATTTAAGGTGCGCAATTCTTTCTTAAATTAATTTAATTGATTCTAAGTTCCTTTTAAGTGAGCTCATAAACAAGGAAATACACAATCTCTTGGAACCTTAAAAAATTGGGCTATAGGTTCTTTCTACAACATAAATCACTTCCATCATTCGCCCCTTACTG
>JANSVA010095064.1:0-10830 GCA_025504915.1 Erythroxylum reticulatum
TAATTTGTTATTATTATTTCCATTAGTTAATTTTGTCACTAATACAAATCATTCGTAATGCAATTATCAATGAATAATATATTTCTAATCATATTAACGATCAGGGGCATTTTAGTCATTCACCCAATTTTTTCGTTCTGTCCACTGTAACCAAACACATCTGTTCTCGAGACGGAGACAATTTTTCCTGTTCTGTCCACCACAACCAAACATCCCACTGTTTCCAGTTTTTGTTCCGTTTTGTCTCCACATTTCTGTTCCGTTCCGTCTCCACCCACTGGAGACAGCAACCATACGGACTGTTAGTTTATTAGCAAGTGACATTTATGGAATATTGATTTTTCTCCCTATGAAAGTATTTTGATAGACAGTAAGTTCCATAAATGTTAAAGAAGATCTTGAAAAGCAGGATCAATTTTAAGTAGCCATAGATTCATGCATCACATGCACAACAAGGCAGTGGAAGTGTTAGAATCTAAATATCCTATGACATCCCTAAAATTCCAAAATCTTAGATACGTGCGTACATAGATTATAAGAACATGAAATTTCAACAATTGTACCTTTGATAATGCTCCTCCTTTCTTGAATCTTCTCCTTGTTTAGGTTGTAGCAAACACTAAACACCTTCCTTGATCACTCAAGAACACGTAAGGATGAAGAAGAAGCAGTTTGTAAGGCTGGTTAGAGCACCAAACTAGATGATTTCAAGTAGATGCTCAAATGGAGAGATAGATCATGATTATATTGCATGCAATTATATTCATGCAACAATTGCATCAAATGCATGAACAAGACTCAAAACCACTTCTCTCAAACCCCATTTTGTTGTCTCAAACCCCCTAAATATCAAAGTTTAAACCCACTAATCTTTTCTGTTTTAACCCTCGTCTACCTCGTCTCCTAAACATATGCTATATGAATCTTATACTTGTCTAAAGTCTCTACGAATTGTAAAGACTTCCCCATAAGGGACCCAATATTCCAAGAACCTATTCATAATATGTCAACAACTTTTCTTCTTCTAAACCTAAAATTCACCAAAGGAACCCTTATTCTTTCATCAGAGCTCAAAGCCACCACTCCTATCCTAATGCCCAATACAAGCTAAAGAACACAGGCCTAATAAGCCCTTAAACGATTCTAATAATAATGAAGAAAGAGAAGCACAATTGATACTAAATCACAAAAAGGGTGTAACACCCCACTCGCACAAGACACATACCCGACATCCTGACAGATATCCGCGTACGTACCCCATAAGGGTGGCATGCTATAGCAATTACGTCACTAACTTAACGATGACATCATCATTCAAAGTGTAAATATCACAATATTAAAAAACCTAAAATTCCTCATTTCATTTCACAAAAATCGAATATACATTGTAGCTTTACAAAACATCCATATACATACATTATCAAAACCAATCAAAGTTTACATCTCTGTATTCAAAACATGCTACATAAATGAGGAATTATACAAAACGTCTATACTAGATCCTTCAGTCTTAGCTGACCGACCTTTCAACCATGTCTTCTATCCAAAAATTAGTGCTAGCTCTCTTCTAATTTGACCCAGAAGCTATATCATCTCTCTTGAACCTAAAATGTCATTGTTGCAATTTTGGTGAGTTTTGCTAACTCAATGAGTTAAATGTCTTTGAGGGTTCATTCAAATCATATAACACGTCAACACATACAATCACATAATTCACATCATTTCATTTATCATCATGCAGCATCACAAAACATTTTATTCACAATTTTTATGTTCTCATTCAACATAATTCGATAATACATTTCAATCATTTAAACATACATATTTAATATATATGTAATGCTCATGAGACTCATTTCTGATTATTACATTGTTATGACTGAGTACCTATAATTGTCCTATATCTATTGTGGATACCGGGCTTATTGATAATTATCCCTTATTCGTTGGGGTACAGGGCTCATTATACATAGCAAGCCTTTAGCTCTTAATCACATTATGAGCTTTAAGTTCTTTTTCGGTGGCTACTCAGTTCACAACTACCATTATCTGTTCATGCATTCATGTAATGAAATGCATCACATATATCCAATCAATCAAAATTGCTCAATATTACACAGTCTTATTCACTATCGCATTCTCATTCACATTTATCATCAGACCTTGGTCTGGCATTCAACAATTATGTTGAGTACACTTATTTCTAGCAGATTCACATACAAAGAACAATTCCAATATCTCATTCATGCATCAAACGCCTCGAACATTCAATGTCCAAAATCAGCACAATCACATTCACAAATTAATTCAATACAACATTTAAAACAAACAATCTATTAAGTGAGACCATCTAGGTTACTCACTGTTTGCTCCAGATAGCGATTACCTCGAAGTCATGACAATAAATGGATGTTGGAGCTCTAAATTCTCTTCTATAACATGCAACATACACCTAAACATATCACAACTTTGCACAATTATATAAGTACTCATTTATGCACATATGTCTATATGGATTATGTATAACGCATGCTCAATGACAATCCTGAGTATATTTCCTTTATTCTCATCACATGATCATTCATATTTCAAAGCTCATATATGTCTAATTTAAACTTAGGTTTACACCTCAATAATACAAATTCATTCTAAGTTCATCACTCAATCAATCATTCCAGCTTTTTCTCAAAACATATTTTTCGGGTCAATTTTGCATGGTCATTATGACAAAGAAATTGAGGTATTTAGACAACACCTTATTCTAAAAAAATGTTCCTATATGTCTTAAGTTTCTAATTCCACCAAGTTTATACAATTCAGTTCAGTATTCTATAAGTTATACTCAAATTACTTTAGATTATTCTCAAACTACAACAGTACTCAGTACTTAACTCCAAGCCAAAATTTGAAACTCTTAGAGATAGAATAAAAATTATATTCCTTCATAAAAATTGTATTCATATTCTCTAATTTAATCTAAATAAAAAATAATTCCATTTGCAGATCTACAAATCAAGATATGGCCAAAATACTGATGGTTATTTAGTGAAATAACTCAATTTAACAAATTCTAGCACATTTCATCATTTTCATCCTAAATTCATCAACCAATCATTATAAATCCTTTCCTAATGAATTCAGATGGCTATGAAATTTGGTAGAGAAGAAAGACAATGTGTAAGGAGTTTGTGGTTCAAATTTCAACTCAATCGAGGTTCGGAGAAGAAGTTATGATCAAAATAGTGAAGGGTGTTAAAAACATTCAAAAGGCATTGCACCTTCATTGTCAAGATCGTGCTTGTGCACAGCAACTCCTAGATAATCCTTTCTGTCAAGATTGTGCAAGTCTACTGAGGGTTCCTCTCTGTCATGATCATGCTTTTGCATGATCATGTAGCTCCTCTGAGGCTCCCTTAAGCACGATCGTGATAGACATTCCTCTCCAGATTTTTACGAAACTAGAGATTTTTCCTCTTTTCTTCATCTCTATTGCTAAATCCATCATTTCCAACTTATGACCTCTTTATTTCCTCTTCCTTCCTACTTGCATTTCAGCTCACCTCAATCACAAACAAATCAAAATCTATGATTAATCAAAAACATAAAAAACCGAACATATCAAACATGCATTCCTCATATTTCTGCATTTCTTCATCTTCATCAACACCTTCATTTCATCTCTAACTTAGCATTTTAATTCTTCCCTATCACAACATCACATTCCTCCTTTTTCCTTAACTCTAGACTTATTTTACTTCATCTCTAAAACACCTAAAGAGATTTACGTAATAATAATGAAAACAGAGCATACACATATCATCTTTTTATAAATTTTCTGCGCTCCTTTTAAACACATTTTCAATGATCTTTCTATCTCAAAAATCATTTCAAAAATATCTTATGAAATATTGATCATCAAATATGCAGAACTAAGACATTTATATGCACTATTCATCACTCATGATGCACGTGAATATTGACTACTTGTCTCATTATCATTTAATCACCATATTTGTTTCATATTCATACAACCTATGAGAATTAACACGTTACTTGCTTACTAAAACTCTAAACTCTTCAAAATCACGTGAACCCTAGCTTTCCAATATCACACGATCATCAACAATCAAAGGTTGTAGGGTTAGGTCTTTTAGTGATAGTGAAGAAGATAACAAAATAATAGTAACAAGAAGGGTGAGAACAAAGCTTGCATTGAGAGGCTAACAAACTGAGTATCGTAGGTGAAGAAGATGACGAACGAAATGAAGAAAATAAACAAGAGGTGAGAATAAATGACTACAATGAAAGAAAATAAAGTGAAAATGGTCTTTAACTTGGGAGAGATTCGTAAGAGTAGATGCATGGCTTGGCAAGTGACACTAGTCACTTGCTACATGTCCACTTTTTATGGTATCACTTGATTATCTTGTTTAACTAGTACATTTATCTCCAAATTCTACTCCAATTTTCTCCCAATTTTTAACGTCATATTCTCAACAAATCCTAATACCATTAACCAATTATTTCAATAGTTGTTTGACACTTATTTCTACTACTATAAATCAATTATTTTGTCACTTAGTATTTTTCCTAGTCCAAAAATACTCATAATTTCGAAAATTTCTTGAATTTCACTAAAAATTCTAAATAAATAATTATAATTTCCAAAACAAATTTCATTACATATAACCCAAAATTCTAAAAAAAATCACATTTATAAATCAGTTATACCCAAAAAAATGTCAATGAATGTATGTACAATCATTTTAATGTGTGTAATGAGTAATAATCACATGTGTGTGTATGTTATATTATGCATGAGCATGAAATGCACTTTCTAACTTCTCAATAAACTCTCATGTATACTATTCTAGGGTTTTAACCCTTAACATGGGATAATGGGATATTATAATTCTCCTCTCCTTAAGAAATTTTTTCCTTGAAATTCCTACCTGATTGTGTGAACAGGTGGGGATATTGTCTCCTCATGTGCTCCTCCATTTCCTAAGTTGCTTCCTCACTTAAGTGATTCTTCTAAACGACTTTCACCAGTGAAATTACTTAGTTTCTCAACTGTTTTGTTTGATATCTCACTATCTTGATCGTCTCCTCAACATAACTCAGATTATTAACAACTTCGATCTCTTGAGCTAGTAACACATGCATCGGATCAAATTGGTATCTTTAGAGCATACTCACATGAAATATAATGTGTAACTGAGACATCTCATTTGGTAAAGCTACCTTGTATGCCAATGGTCCTATTGTCTCAATGATCTCATAAGGACCAATGTACCTAAGGCTCAACTTCCCTTTTTATCAAACCTCAGCACTCCTCGCCAAAGCAATACTCTCAGAAACACTCTGTCTCCTACACTTTATTCTATATCCCTTCAATGCTGGTCCACATAGCTCTTCTGTCTATCTTGAGCTGCTTTAACTCGACTTCGGATCAGTTTCACCTTATTCATAGTATCTTGTATCAATTCTCGGCCTTTAACTATTCTCAAGCCCTCTTCATCCCAATACAGAGGTGATCGACATTTCTTGCTATACAATGCCTCATAGGTGCCATTTCGATACTACTGTGATAGTGGTTATTATATGCAAACTTAATCAATGCAATATACTGATCCCATGCTCCTTGAAACTCCAACACACATGCACTTACCATATACTCAACAGTCTTGATTGTCCTCTCACTCTGTCCATCTATTTGAGGATGAAATTTAGTACTGAATTTTAACTTTGTACCCATAGCTGGCTATAAAGTCTTTCAGAACCTCGAAATAAATCTGGGATCCCTGTCCGACACAATGGACACCGGAACCCCATGAAATATAACCACCTCATTTATATACCTTTGGGCTAACTTGTCTAGTGAGTTATTCTCTCTCACTAGTAAGAAATGGGCCGCATTAGTCAATCGATCCAACACAACCTATATAGCATTGTTTTACCTCGCAGTCATTGGCAATCCTATAATGAAATCCATGGTAATTTGCTCCCATTTCTATTCTGGAATAGGTAACAAAGGAAGCTTTCCAACTAGAGCTTGATTCTCAGCCTTAATTTGTTGTCATATTAAACACTTAGCAACATATTCCGCTACTTACTTCTTCATTCTCAACCACCAGAAGCGTTGCTTTAGTGTATTGTACATCATAGTGGTACTAAGATGCATAGCATAAGCGACTACATAAGCTTCCTCTAGAATTTTCTTTGTCAATTCATCCACATTAGGCACACACAACCTTTGCTTCAGCCATAGTGTCTCATCTCTTAGTTCAAACTCGAAATCCATATTCATTTTCAATCTCTTAATAAGCTTCACCATATCATGATCTTTGTTATGTACCTTTCTGATTTTGTCATACAACATCAATCTCAGCTTCAATGTAGTAATCAATGCCTCATTCTGCTCTAGATTCAACTTGGCATTTAGAGCTCTCAATTAGATTAAGCTCGGTAACCTTGATAACTAAATCTGAGCTACATTGCTATTCGACTTTCTACTCAATGCATCTGCCACCACATTAGCTTTTTCCAGATGATACTCAATCGTACAGTTATAGTCTTTCAACAACTCTATCCATCTCTTTTGTCTTATATCTAATTCCTTCTGACTCAATAGATACCTCAAACTCTTATGATCAGTGTATATCTGGAATGTCTATCCATATAGATAGTGTCTCCATATCTTTAGAGCAAAAACAATTACAACAAGCTCTAAATCATGTACCGGATAATTAATCTCGTGAGACCTTAATTGTCTCAATGCATATGCTATCACATCGCTATACTGCATCAACATACATCCTAATCCTTGATGTGATGCATTACTGTATACTACATATCCTCCAGTTTCTGATGGAATAGTTAACATTGGTGTTGTAGTTAACCAATGCTTCAATTCCTTAAAGCTTTTTTGACAATTGGCATTCCATTTGAAAACTACATTCTTTCTCAGAAGTTTAGTCAGAGGGGCTGAGATTAAAGAGAACCCCTAGACAAACCTCCGGTAATATCCGGCTAATCTTAGGAAACTCCAAATTTCTTTTACATTCTTCGGAGTCTCCCACTTCATTATTGATTTTATCTTCTTTGGATCCACCTGTATGCCTTGTCTAGTTACTATGTGACCCATAAATACTACTTGATTCAGCCAAAACAAACATTTACTAAATTTGGCATATAATTGTTTCTCCTTTATAATCCGTAAGATTATTTTCAAATGCTCACCATGCTCTTCTCTACTCTTTAAGTACACTAAGATGTAATCAATAAACACAATTACAAAACGATCCAAGTAGGGCTAAAACACCTTATTCATCAAAGCCATAAATGCAGCTGGGGCATTAGTTAACCCAAACAACATTACTAAAAACTCAAAGTACCTATTCCTACTCCTGAATGTGCTTTAAATACATCAGCCTCTGCTATCTTCAACTGATAGTACCCAGATCCCAAGTCCAACTTAGTGAACACTTGAGCTCCCTATAACTGATCGAGCAAATCATCAATTCTAAGCAATGGGTACTTGTTCTTCACTGTTACCCAATCTAGTTGCCTAAAATCAATGCACAGTCTCAGAGTTCCATCTTTCTTCTTCACAAATAAAACTGGAGCTCCCTATGGTGATACACTGGGTCTAATGAAACCCTTTTCCAACAACTCCTATAACTGAGCTTTCAATTCCTTTAGTTCTACAGGTGCCATCCTAAACGGAGGAATATATATAGGAGTAGCACCTAAAACTAGATCAACTGTGAACTCTGTTTCCCGATCTAGAGATAAGCCAGATAACTCAGTGGGAAACACATCTAGGAATTCCCTAACAACATAAATGTCTTATACATTCTGCTCAGTTTGAGTGTCAATGATGTGGGCCAAATAAGCCTTACACCCCCCTTACATCAACCTCAAAGCACTCACGAATGAGATCAGCCTGGTTGGCATTGCTTAAGTAATACCTCGAAATACTGCCTTCGACTTATTAAGAGATTCTAATATTACCTCTATAGTATAGCACTTCATGATAGCCCTATGAGTAATGAACCAATCCATGCTTAAGATAATATCTATCTTCCTTAACTGTAGTACAATTAAGTTTGCCTCTAATTCTAGCTGATCAATTCGAATCAAGCACCTCTGACAGACTTCTCCTATTACTGTAGTACTACCTATCAGTATACTCATTTATAATCCATATTCCAATAGTTCTTTATCAAAATGCAATTTAGATGCCAAATGCGGTGTGATAAAAAATTATGTAGATCCAGGATCAAGTAAGGCAAAAGCTTTATAAATTAATCATGGAATCATCATTCAAAGCGTAAACATCACAATATTTAAAAACCCAAAATTTCTTATTTCATTTGATAAAAACCGAATATACATTGTAGCTTTACAAAACATCCATATATGTACATTACCAAAACCAATCAGAGTTTACATCTTTGAATTCAAAACATGCTACATACATGAGGAATTATACAAAAGTCCTAAACTAGATCCTTCAGTCTCAGTTGATTGACCTTTTAGCCATATCTTCTATAAAAAAATCAGCACTAGCTCTCTTCTAATTGGACTTAGAAGCTATATCGTCTCTCTCGAAATTGAAATGTCAACATTGTAATTTTGGTGAGTTTTGCTAACTCGATGAGTTAACCACCCTCAATGGTTCACTCAAATCATATAACATGTCAACACATACAATCACATAATTCACATCATTTCATTTATCATCATGTAGCATCATAAAACACTTTGTTCACAATTTTCACATTCTCATTCAACAACACTTTTCAATCATTTAAACATACATATTAAATGTATATGCAATGCTCATGAGACTCATTTATGATTATTACATTGATGTGACCGAGTGCCTATAACTGTCCCATATCTATTGTGGATACCGAGCTCGTTAATAACTATCCTTTATCCGTCGGGGATACAAGGCTCATTATACATAGCGAGCCTTTGGCTCTTAATCACATTATGAGCTTTAAGCTCTTTTTTGGTGGCTACTCAGGTCACAACTGCTATTATCCATTCATGCATTCATGTAATGAAATGTATCACATATATCTAGTTAATCAAAAGTGCTCAATATTATACAATCATATTCACTATCACATTCTCATTTATATTTATCATCGGACCTTAGTTCGACATTTAACAGTTATGTTAAGGACACTTATTTCTATCAGATTCACATACAAGGAGAACTTCCAATATCTCATTCATGCATTAAACATCTTGAACATTCAATGTCCAGAATCAGCACAATCACATTCAAAAATTAATTCAATACAACATTTAAAACAAACAATTTATTAAGTGAGACCATCTAGGTTACTCACAGTTTGCTCTAGATAGCTATTGCCTAGAAGTCCCAGCAATGTTTAGATATTGGCGCCTAAATGCTCTTCTATAAAATGCAACACACACTTTCACCTATCATAACTTCGCATAATTATATAAGTACTCATTTATGCACATATGTATATATGGATTATGTACAATACATGCTCGATGACAATCCCGGGTATATTTTCTTTATTCTCATCATATGATCATTCATATTTCAAAACTTCTATATGTCTAATTTGAACTTAGGTTTACACTTTAATAATGCAAATTCATTTTATGTACATCACTCAATCAATCATTCTAGCTTTTCTCAAAACATATTTTTCGGGTCAGTTTTTCATGGTCATTATGACAAATAAATTGAGATATTTTGGCAATAGATTCTTCTCAACAAATGTTCTTAGATGTATTAAGTTTCTATTGATACCAATTTCATACAATTCGGTTTAGTATTCTGCAAGTTATACTCAAATTACTTCAGACTATTCTTAAATTGTAATAGTACTTAGTACTCAACTTAGAGCCAAAATTTGAAACTCTTAGAGATAGAATTAAAGTTTTGTTTCTTCATGAAATTTGTATCCATTTGTCTCTAGTTTAATATAAATTAAGAATAATTCCATTTGGAGGTCTACAAATCAAGATATGGCAAAAATACTGATCCCTATTCAGTGAAATCACTCCACTTAACAAATTCCAACACACTTTATCATTTTCATCCTAAATTCATTAATCAATCATTATCAATCCTTTCCTAACGAATTCATATGGCCATGAAAATTTTTTGAGAAGAAAGACAATGTGTAAGGAGTTTGTGGTCTAAATTTCAAGTTAATCAGAGGTCTGGAGAAGAAGTTATGGTCAAAATAGTGAAGGGTGCCAAAAATTATCAAAAGGCATTGCAGCTTCACTGTTGTGATCGTGCTTATGCCCAAACGTGCACTTCCTACTAATTCTCGTCTATCAAGATCATGCTTGTGCACGATCGTGCATTGCTTGATGCTTCCTCTCTGTCATAATCATACAACTCCCAAATAATTCTTTCTGTCACAATCGTGCTTCTGCACGATCATGCAAATCCAATGAGGGTTCCCTTTTGTCACGATCATGCTTCTGTATGATTGTGTAGCTCCTCTGAGGCTCTCTCTCTGCCACGAATGTGCTTATACATGACAGTGATAGATGTCCTTCTCTAGATTTTTACGAAACTGTAGATTTTTCATCTCTTCTTCATCTCTTTTACTAAATCCATCACTTCTAACTTATGTGCTCTTTATTTCCTCTTCATTCTTATTTCCATTTCAAATCAACTCAATCACAAACAAATCAAAATCTATGATTAATCACAAACATAAACAATCAATCATATCAAACACGCATTCCTCATATTTTCTGTATTTCTTCATCTTCATCAACACTTTCATTTCATCTCTAACTTATCATTTTAATTCT
>JANSVA010095143.1:0-10827 GCA_025504915.1 Erythroxylum reticulatum
ATAGCTTTTTATAGAGTCCTAGATTGCAGGAAACGATTATCAGACAGTGAAAGTGTGAGTGTTGAAAGTTGATTGTGAATAATAACCTATAAAGAAAAATGTTTAAGAAAAATGGAATTGAACTTTCTTTAGCTTAACTTATATTTTTATAGGTTTCTCTCATTATTGGTCCATTATGAGTAATTGGACAAAAATTTGGATCATTACCGAATATTTATCAAAATAAGTTATTCATAAATTGTTATCATTTTTTAACACTATTTTTACTATTTAGATAAATAAGCATACGATTGGTCTAAGATCTTAAAGTAATTATATAAGATTTTAATTTGTTAAAAATCTTGAATCCTTTAGATTTAAAAATTAAAATAAAGATCTAAACTATTTTTTTTACTTCATCTAAAATTATCTAACTTTAAGTAGTCAAATATTTATTAAAATAATTCATTCATAAATTGTTATATATATATATAATATTATTTTTTAACACACTTATTTTACTTTTTACATAAATAATTATATGATTGATTTAAAATCTTAAGGTAATTATTTATGATTTTTATTAGTTAAAGATCTTAAATCTTTTGGGTTTTAAATATTCAAATGATAATGTGAAGTCATTTAACTTTAGTTAGTCGAATATTTATCCAAATAAGTTATTGATAAATATTTTTATATCTATATCTATATATATATATATACAATATCATTTTTAACATGTTTATGTTTACTTTTAGATAAATAATTATATGATTGGTTTAAGATCTTAGGGTAAGTATTTACGAATTTTATTTGTTAAAGATCTTGAATCTTTTGGGTTAAAATATTGAAATAATGATTTAAACTGAGTTTATTACTTGATCTGAAGTCATCTAACTTTAATTAGTCCAATATTTGTTTTTTCTCTAACTAGTCTAATAAATCTTATGCATGCTAAATTTACATCGATAGAGACGGAGATGAGGTGAGACTTATTGACGATAGTGATTTTTTGAAGCTATGACATTGACACAAGGAAAAGTTTCGAATGATAATGTACTCTTATCTTTGCCACAGCCACTGCGACAAGAGGCTTCGAATTTACTATCGGACTCAGCTCGTCTTGCCATTCGGTATATACGAAATGAGTTGGAAGATAGAATAAGAGGATAAATTTGTAATTTTCTTGTATTTTCATATTGGTAGGTTTGTGAATTTTTTTGTATTTTTGGCCATGTAAGTCTGAGTCCGTAAATACTATATGATAGTCAACAAACAAAAATATTGAAATGATCTTGAATCTTTTCAATTTAAATATTTAAACGAGTTTATCTAATGTCTAAAGATCTTGAATTTTAATTTGGCACTTTTAATTTTTCTGATGTTTGTGTTTGCCCGAAACAATTACTTACACAATTTTTCAGTTAGCCTTTGCTGGCATTCAATTCCTTTTCAAGTCAGAGCATTTCGTATGGCATTCAATTACATCTTGAATCTTTTGGAATTAAATATTGAAATGAAGATCTAAACTGAGTTTATTACTTGTTTTAAAGTTATCTAACTTTAATTATAGAATATTTATTAAAATAAGTCATTCATAAATTGTTGTATATATATAAATATATGTTATCATTCTTAACATGCTTATTTTTACTTCTTAGATAAATAACTATATGATTGGTTTAAAATGTTAAGGTAATTATTTATGATTTTTATTTGTTAAAAATCTTGAATCTTTTAGATTTAAATATTGAAATGATGATCTAAAATGAGCTTATCACTTGATCTGAACTCATTTGACTTCAATTAGTCAAATATTTATCGGAATAAGTCATATGTTTATATCTATATATATAATATCATTTTTTTAACACGTTTATTTTTACTTTTTAGATAAATAATTATATGATTGGTCTAAGATCATAACGCTGAAAAAAAAGAATAAAAATATTTAATTTAAAAAGAAACATTCCATATAAAGAAAAATAATCCCGCATATACCAATAGAAACAAATTCTAAAGAGCAATGAAGAAAACCAAAGCGACTAAGAAAAAAGAAAAGAAATATAAAATTACCTTGATCACCATAGTGGAAAACTCCACGGCTTTTAGCACGCTACAAGGGAGAAAACAGAGGTTAAAAAGAAAGAAATCAGAAACCCTGATAGAGAAGAAGAATTCTTGGACAAGGGACATTTTGAGATGGAAAGGATGCATTGCCGTTGGAAATTCGCGTACTCTGTGTTGGAAATTGATTGAGATCTCACATGCGTCTGCACTTTGGCCGACATTTGGATGGCTTGGTACATATAAACGATTAAGTGTGTATTTCTTCTGGAGGCGTTTATAGAAAGATGCGAGGGATTTTGTTTGAAACTGTGAAGTTTGCCAGCGTAATAAGCATGAAACGGTAGCTTCACCTGGTCTACTCCAACCGCTGCCCATTCCCCCGTAGGTTTGGATTGATATAAGTATGGATTTCATCGATGGGTTACTGGTATCAGATGGTTTCACTGTCATAGTTTCTGTGGTTGATCGCTTTTGCAAGTATGCTCACTTTATTTCTCTGTGTCACCCGTGTACTGCTGAACGAGTTGCTAAGACCTTCATGGATAACACTTTTAAATTTCATAGTATGCCTTGGTCTATAGTAAGTGACCGGGATGCCATTTTTACCAGTAACTTTTGGTGTGAGCTATTTCGGTTACAGGGTGTGAAGCTCCAGTTTTCCATTGCCTATCATCCTCAGAGTCACGGCGAAACTGAAGTTCTCAAAAGAACCATTGAAACCTACCTCCGTTTCATGACTTTCGATTGTCCTACCAACTGGACTAAATGGTTATCACTTCCTGAATGGTGGTATCACACCACCTTCCATTCGTCCATCAACGTTACACCATTTCAAGTTGTTTATGACGTTCCTCCTCCGGTGTACACTCCTTATTTTGCAGGTGATTCATCGATTTTTGCAGTGGATCAAATCATGGTCGATAGAGAGGCAATGTCGGACATTTTGCTTTCCACTTACGTCGTGCGAGCAATAGGATGGAGCAGATTGCAGATTGCAAACACACGGACAGAAGTTTTGACGTAGGCGATTATGTCTATTTGAAGTGACAATCTTATAGGCATCATAGTATTCATAAACGGGTCTCACAAAAATTATCAAGTATGTAGTTTCACACAAATAATAACTCAGCCTTAGCAACTATAAGTTTTCTGACAAATATAAAATAAAAATATAAATTACTTAAAAATGAATCAATAATCGAATTTATTAACGCAGCTTGTCACATTTTGCTTATGTTGTGGGGCTCTCACCTAATTTAATACTTTCACTAATGACAATAGTTTTATACAAGGTTTTATTAAGTCAACTCACTCAACCCTTTACACTATTCTTCGTCCTCACAACCCGTAAAAGTAAATCACACGTAATAACACAACTGACTTATGCTAACTTCAATAGAGGATTTTCTTAACAATGTTTGACAATAAAAAAAGAAATAACAACTCAAGTGATTAAATAATAAAGAACATAAACAAATACACCTAAGATAAGAAAAACAACTTTCTTAATAATTTTGCCTTCTTCATCGAAAAATTGGAAATTGTTCACTAATTAAATTGTTGAAATCTTTCAACATTATTACTGGAGCTCCCAACATAACAAAAAAAAAAATCACCAAAAAATTAAAAATTTCTTCACTGAAATGTTGCAAAAATCGGAGCTATAAAATTCACAACGGCTGGAATTTTTTGTACACCACCGCTACTATCGATAGCCACCAAAACTCATACGATTAATAACCAATTAGCCCAACAAACATCCCGTCATCGACCAAGAACAACAGTTGCAAAGATCATGAAAACTTATGGAGTTTTTGTACACAATAACTCACAACCTAACAATTAGCAACCACCAAAGAATCATACAAACACTAGAAAAACCAACTGCCAAATTCGACGCATTCAACAACTAATACAACCCACATTTGTGATTCAAAAACTAGAGAATACGCAGCTGCAAAATCACTCACAATAAACAATTAAAACAACCCCCAAAGTCATGTAATCCTTACCAGAAAATTCAGCACCACATCATAGTAAGATCCCCACAAAATCAGCTACCAAATATTAACTAAGATATTCCTAAAATCTCAGTTGTCAAGTCACAAGATAGCCCATCGTTTTTACACACAAAATCGACACCAGTACAGCCCCAAAACTTGCGTAAAAACAGTAACAACATAGCTGCAATTGTCAAATAAATCTCCACAATTTTTGTTGTCTTAAATAGCCATTATCTCTAGAATAGGCTATACATTAAATCCCATCTTAATTAGAATTTTAAACCTAATCAATCTTATCTTAAAAGAATCTCACATAAGTCCAACTAAATCTAATTGTCAAATAATGCTCAAAATTAAATAATAAGATATCATATCATATATCTTTAACATTATCTATATACCCTTTCACATTCTACAGAAGGTTGGTGCAGTCGTCTGTACATTGGACCTACCCAAGGACAGCCGCATTCATCCTTCCTTTTAAGTTTCCCAGTTGAAACATCGGGTTTCCGAGTCTGATGTGGTCTCTTCCATCTTACCTCCCTCCTTGACGTCCATGTTGCGTGTTCCGGTTGCTATGTTAGTCAAGCGTTTAGTTAATCGTCATCATCGCCCGGCCGTTCAAATGTTGGTGCAGTGGTCTTCTTCGAAGGATAATGATGTTTCTTGGGAGTTTTTAAATGACCTCCAACAACAGTTTCCGAACGTGAACCTTGTGGACAAGGTTCTTGAGGGGGAGGGGATTGATAGGAGTAGAAGTTGATGAAGGAAGATAACGATGATGATGACTGATACGAGCAACAGTAAGGGAAGAAGACAGCAGTAGAAGAAGATGACGGGGTATTGCTGACGCAGAACGCAGCCGTAGCAAATTATGATAGAAATAATAAAGGATGTAAATAGATACGACGTAGTGTGTGTAGAATTGAAGAAACGAAGTCATGTTGTAAGAACCAAGTGTTGTACTGTAAGTGCTGTAACTCCAACGATTATACTAGTCGTTATTAGTCATTTGAGGAGCGTGGGACAGTTAACGAATAGCAGATATTTTCTCACTCTAAATTCTCCGCTATCTCTTCTTGGACTTCTCTATGTTTTCTTCTTCTATAAACTCAAAAATCTATCCGTAAAACCCAAAATCACTTTTACGAAAAGAACCTTATCAATTGGTAGACGATCAGTTTTGAAAAAGTTTTTATTTCACCGCGCGGTCATAATCATAAGCGATCTCTCAAATAATAGAAATTCATTTTAGAAAGAGAGAGAGTTACAGAAGAGAGATAACAGAGAGAAAAAGATTTCATTCCATTATAACAAAACATGTTTGTATAATTTTGTTGAAGCTCGCTTTAATAGATTCACGAGTTGTCCACTATGCTCGAGTACAAAATGTCACCTTGTGGTTTTATTCTAAATGCTACATATAATACTAAGTACTATTCCAGAATCTTGCACAATCTCCGCATCCGCAACAATTCCCTTATTCTTAATGTCTTTGTCTACCAAATTAACTTATGGAAACGACTTTTGGAGGTCAAAAACATACTCCCATGTTGTGCTAGTGTTCTCGCCTTCTGACCATTAAATTAGCCACTGTGTAACTCCTTGATTGTTCCTTTTGGTCATTCGCCTGACCAGTATTGCTACTAGCACTCGTTTCACCGGTGTGAGAAACTCTAGTAGTGAGGAAGAAGTTTAGTCTTGCCTCTCGTGTGCCTTCTTAAACTTACATATATGAAACATTGGGTGTATTGCTACCTCGGTTGGAAGATCTAACTTATAAGCCACCTCACTGATAAGTTGAATCACCCTATATGGCCCATAATATAGTGAAGACAACTTCTGATTACTCCTCCTTTGCAAAGAAAATTGCTTGTATGGTTGTAATTTTAACAATACCATATCTCCCACCTTGATTTCTCTTTCGAAATGCCGAGAATCCGTGGATTGCTTCATGAGATTTTGGGCCCTCTATAAATGGAATTTAGTGACATTAATTATAGCTTCTTTGTTCTGTAAAACCTATCAACTTCTAAAACCTACTACTCCCCTGTTATGTAAGGAGTGTAAACTGGTGGCGGGTAACCGTATAGAGCTTCAAATAGAGTGGAGTTGATGGCGGCTCAGTAAGTGGTATTATACCACCATTCCGCTAACGTTATCCACTCACCCCATTTCTGAGGTGTTTCTCTACAGAAACGTTGCAGATATGTCTCAAGAATTTTGTTCACCGCTTCCATCTATCCATCCGTCTGTGGATGATAGCGGTTGAACACTTTTACTTAACCCCTTGCAATTGAAGAAGTTCCTGCCAAAATTTGCTCAAGAAGACTGGGTCTCTGTCACTAACAATGGACTCTGACATTCCATGTAATTTAAACACATTATTAAGGAATACTTCAACTATGTCACATATGGAATAAGGGTGTTTAACAGGAATAAAGTGGGAATACTTAGTGAATCGATCCACTACCACTAGGATAACCGATTTCCCTTTTGAAACAGTGAACCTTCTAGAAGATCAATACTTAACTCCTTTCAGCTATCTTCTGGTATCTTGAGAGGTTGCAGTAACCCAGGATAAGCAGAGCTATCATGTTTATTTCTCTAACAACTCATGCAGTTCTGAACATAAACTCGCACGTCTCGAGTCATGCCGTTCTAGAAGAACATTTTCTATAATTTCTTTGTAGTGGCTATTGCCCCCGCATGCCTTCCCATAACATCGTCATGAATAATGCCAATGATCTGTTGACGAATCCTCTATTTGGCACCCATTATTAAGTGTCCCTTCCACCTTAATAACCCATCCTTCCATTTGTAAGCACTGAGCTTAATGTTGTTGGATTCAAGTGTTTTGATTAAATTCTGAATAGCTCCATCCTCCTGCCAACTCTATTTTATTTCTTCTAACAACTCACCCTGCATTTGTGTTATGGATATCATCAACATTTTAGCACTTATGATTCTAGAGAGAGAGTTCGCAGCGACATTCTCTTTACCACTTCGATGTTGCACTTCAAAGTTATAACCTAGGAACTTCGGTAGCCATGACTGTTGAAATGGGGTCAATAGATGTTATTCTAACTAATACTTTAGGCTCCGATGTTTTGTTCTGACTATAAAAGATCTGAGACTCAGGTAGTAATGCCAATGCTTGATGGCTTTAATTAACGTCAAAATTCCTTTTCATATGTGGATAAACCGTGATGCCTCCTCACCAGTGACTTACTTAGGAAAGCGATGGGATAACCATCCTGTTGTAGTACCGCTCCTATTCCTTGTCGACTTGCATCAGCTTCAATTACAAATAGTTTAGAAAAGTCCGATAGTGCTAACACAAAAGCTGACATAATTGCTTCTTTCAATCTTTTAAACGTTGTCTATTCCTCTTGCTGCCAATTCCAACTTGATATTCTTTCCTTCTTAAGCTATTCTGTCAACGGTTTTGCCAACACCCCATACCCCTTAATGCAAAGTTGTGAATACCGTACCGGACTTAGTACTGAATTGAGTTCTAGTACGGTACTGTACCGGTATCGATTAATACCAGGTACCGTTTCGAGTAATTTTTAAATTTATAAATTAGTCTCTAAACTTTTTAAATTTGTAAAATAGTCAATTGGTATATTGTACAGTTATACTGCATACTTTTCTAGTTTACTATTTACATTAACCCTGTTTTTAAAAATCATAATAATAAATAATAATTGCAATTAATATGAAATAGTAATAATTTTTAAATATTTCAAATATAAATAATATCCACAATTAATATAAAAAAGACAATCATCATCATACAAACATAAAATTAAGAATAATACAAAGTATTTAAAATATTACAATAATACAATTTCATCATTTTAATAAATAATAATTATATCAAAACATCCAATAAAAAGAACAATAAATATTCTTAAAAATTTACAAAAAGAGTTTATGACGAAGAAATAATCAAGTAAAATTTAAAATTGAAACAAAAACATTTGTTGTTACATTAAATATATAGAATTTAACATAAACTCAAATATAAGAAAAATTAAAAGAAGAGGAAAAGTAAAAACTTGGAACGAAATTCAATCGTCAACGGGAGGATACTCTCTATAACTGCACTGACCTCAGTGATCATTTGGTACAAAATCCTCATCATTGAGAAGAGCTTCATCATCATTACCATTCAAATTTAATGCATCAAATGACATGTCAATGCTTTCTCATCTAAGGTTATATTTCAAATCATTCACATATACCAAATTCGTTTCTTCAGAAATCCAATCCGCCAAAAGATCAATATTATCAATGAAAATTGGATCAGTTGAACTACTTATGCTATTAAGACTCCTAGTAAACAATTAAATTTAATTATTAGAAAATAATAAGAAATTACATTGAAATTAATAATGAAAATAACATACCTTTCCCGAAGCTTTAAATTGTAACGAACAAAAACCAAGTCATTCAACCTCTTATGCTCCAATCTATTTCTCTTCTTTGAGTTGATAAATTCAAATATGCTCCAGTTTCGTTCATAGCCTGTTGCACTCACACATTGACTTAAAATTTAAATTGCAAACCTTTTCAATTCTGGAGCACCATTTCCAAATTAATGCCAGTAAGAAACTGTAAGTTATAAGATAACAAAAGTAATGTTATAAACAAAATAAAGTGATAATTAATTTTCAACAAATAAGAAAAAGGAAATAACTAATACCTAGAGAAAGTTTTCCTCTTTGTCGAATAGCAATCGGCATTTCAAAATCCCCATGAGACAGCTTGTAAAGCTCCATTTGTGAGCTTAAAAGATCCTGTATCGTGTCAATACTAACAATTGTTGTAATAGTTAAAAGCATTCCTTTATTAACTTCAACTTGTTTAGTAAAATCCAGTCTAAAATAGACACTAGGATTCAAAAATGTCCCAACTGCAAACAATGGAGAAGAAAGTTGTCTTTCCCTTCTCTCATTAATGATTGAAAGATATGGTGTGTATAAAGAAGGCCTATGTTTTAAATTGGCCTTGATTGCTTCCGTCGCTCTTTCCATGACATCAAAAATATAATCCATTGTTAGCTTTTCTTCACTATCAGCCAAGCGAAGCACCCTTATCAAAGGCTTATAAACTCGGATAACAAATTAACATTAAGACTAAAATTCTCTATCTTCCAGTATAATATTACAAACCTATACTCCAACATTAGACCTAGCATGCTGAGATGCTATCTACCTATCGCTTGTAAACATTTGTCTTAACTCTTTCTTCATCGAAACAAAAGACTAAAGTGATAAGAAATTTGTGGCAAATCTTATCACTGTAAGACAACACAAATTTCTACCATTGGTAAATTCCTTTCTCATCAAATTCAATACCCATGCACGATTATAAATGAACTTTGTCACCTTTTTAACTTTCTGCATAGTCTCATCAATAACAGGAAAATACTTAGGATCCCCTATATTCTCCAACATTAGGTCAATGTAAAGTGCAATACAAAGAGTCCGGAATTGGGAGAAGCCGTAGGGATTATTGCGGGTCAATCCATTGGAGAGTCGGGTACTCAACTAACATTAAGAACGTTTTATACGGGTGGAGTATTCACAGCACAAGGGGTACTGCAGAACATGTACGAGCCCCCTCTAATGGAAAAAGAAAATGAAATGAGGATTTGGTTCATCCCACACGTACACGTCATGGGCATCCTGCTTTTCTATAGACTTGTATGTAACTATTGAGAATCAAGATATGATACATAATGTGACTATTCCATCAAAAAGTCTGATTTTAGTTCAAAATGATCAATATATAAATTATACGTATTTTGCAACCTTTTTCTTGCCATTGTATAAGCGGAATCATTTTCAGTAATAAACTAAACAATGTTTTCCATCCCTACATCATTCACTACTTTATCAAATATCGCAAACAAAGTCTCAATATTTCTAATAAGGTCAGATGCATCAATAGATTTCAAAAACATAGAGTCATTTGAAGAATAAACCAAAAAATTTATAATAGGCTTTTATCTCCTATTTGTCGAACCATCACACATGATTGAACATCCTTAAGTACCCTAATTCCTCTTCTTCCAGTCAAATAACTTTTAATTTTAGAAACAACACAACTCAAAAGTTTACCTTTTAAGTCATCAATTGAAGGACCTTTGTATCCTGGACTATAAGAGGCTATTGCATCCATCATAGGTTGATATTAATAAAACTGAGAAGCATTGAATTACGAACTTGTATCATACCACCATCTAGCTATTGCCATATCGACATTGTAAGCTACATCTCTTGATTGCATTGCCCTACAAATTGAAGGTTTGGCTCCAGGAGTTGCTCATGGTGCAAAGAAACTAGTCATCTGCCTTCTTATCTTCCTCACATCAGATTCAGGTACTTCTTTTTAAGCCTGAGATGGAACACTACTAGTACCAGTATCAGTACCACTTCCACCTTCAACATTTCCAAAATCACCACAGAAACTAGAAAACGAACTTTCACTACCACTTTCAAAATTCAACCTTTCCCTTTTATCTCTCTCATATTAATATTCATTAAGCAATGTTTTCATTTGTCACTTCACATCATGACTTACTTTTTTACAGGGTTCCACATCTCCTTTAACCCAGCTAAATATTTTTTTAATCGGGTGATTCATCCACTTTTCAAATGCTTGTTACAAAATAAACAAATAGTATGGTTCCTTATATTAGGAATCAATACAGCGTGAGCCCAAGCTAGATCATTGAATCTTCCTGAAGTGGGTGGGTCGATCA
>JANSVA010095153.1:0-10827 GCA_025504915.1 Erythroxylum reticulatum
TAATTTTTATGGATTTCTTATATTGTAAATATTATGAATGGATATTTTATATAATTAGACTAAAAAATTAATTTTTACAAATTTACTATATATATATATATATCTTCTGAAAATTTTTTTAGTTTTGTAGGGGCTATAGCCCTTGCTAGCCCCCCCTGGATCCATCCCTGGATAAGAACATTATTTGATCTTCTGGCCTCCATCGGTAGGAATTAGACATTTTCATTAAGGTCAGTTGATCTGTTACAAGGAGAGGCTATTATCTTGTCCATTCCATATTGCCTTTAATTTGCTGATTTGAAACAAGAAGTTTTCCCAGAGCTGACTTCTCTTCTGCTTTATATCGAAGGGGAAATTTGATACCCACCCTTGTTAAATTTTGAAATAAAAACAACTCCATTTTGCTTATTGGAAACAAGAATGTTTCCTGAAACTGTCTTCTCTTCTGGTTTAGAAACCTAACAAAAGTTGGACCTCCATTTGGCACTCCTAAAATAACAAACTTGCAGAAAAATATATTAGTGAATAAGAACTTCATCAATTACATCCTCACGGTGTTTGAGTTGAGATGTTCCATAACTTGGAAAATTACTCTGGAGTACAAGCTCCTTATATCCTTGACTTCATCTTCGAATGTTCGAGTATTCCTTTAAGTCCAAATGTTGTAGATAGTAGTAGAAATAAGGATAAGGAAAATGTTAATGCCAAAGGTTCTAATATTTGAGGATTGGTTAATCCAAATGGGAATGGATTGAAGGTTTGTCTGATTGGGAATGTGTCTATGGAAGTGGTTGAGGCATTAGTCCCACACGGTTTTAGAGAAGGGACATTCAAAAAACAAGTGTTCAATAGTCTGATTGTCCAAGGTACACAAGGAACAGTGATTAGGAGTATGGAGATAGAGAAGTTTGTCCCGTGTTTGTAACTTTTTAAGGAAAGCTAGCCATAGAATGAAAGAACACTTAGGGATATTGCTTTTAAACCAAACCAGTTTATGCCAAGGAACATTCTGTATTGGAGGTCTTAAGAAATTATAGGTTGATCCATTAGTATACTTTTTTTAAGGGCTAGCTAACCATTCCAAACAATCTAGTTTAAAGCTATTTGGTTGGTACAGTAGGGGCTCAAGGTTACCAATGATCTCTATAGTTGCCTCTTGCCATTTCCACTCATTATTACCGATAAATTCAGAGACTCTTGCTGTCATAGGAAGTTTCGATCCATTGATCTCTCTCAGAGAAGAGATGTTTTTCAGGATTCCTCTAGGATGCCAAGGATCCTACCATAAAAGGGTAGAATTTCCATTCCCTATCCTAAATCTGAATTGGTTCCCCATTTTATCCCTCATAAATAAGATTTTCCTCCAACTTCAAGAATTATTATTGGAAGGTTGGGCACTTCAGAAATTTTTAATTCTCAAAATGATAGTATGCACCCACTTAACCCTTAGAGCTTCTCTATTAACAAACAGATACTAGATCCTTTTCCCTAACAGGACACAATTCCATATTGACAAATGTTTAATCCCTAAACCTCCCTCCCTTTTCAATCTGCTAATGTCACTCCATTTAACCTTAGCATGAGATTTAGAAGCTACCTTCCCAGCCCACAAAAAGTTTCTAAGTTTAGTCTCTATATCCTTAAGGATGGATGAAGGAAGAATGAAATGGGTAGACTAGTACACTTGGAAAGAAGATAGGATAGAAATCACCAATTAGAGTTTACCAGTACAGGAAAGGTTTTTATGAATCCATTTGATAATCCTAGCATCAATTTTGTACAATAAGGGTAAGCAATCCCTCCTAGAGAAAACTTCTATACAAATAATGAAGACGAATGGAGATAAAGGATCTCCTTGTCTTAAGCTTGACTTCCCTCTAAAATTTTTTAATGGAGATCCATTGATCAAAATAGAATAAGAAGGAGAGGTTATACATTCTTTGATCCATTCTATAAACTTTAGAGGAAGGCCTATAGCTACTAATGCATTTAGGAGGAAGTCCCATTGAATGGAATCATAGGCTTTTTGAAGGTCCACTTTAAAAGTGCATCTCTTCTGGTATTAGAAAGGTGATAATTCTTGAAAATTTCTTGTGCCAACAAGATATTATCTCCTATTCAACGGTTTTTAATGAAAGTACTTTGGTTTGGACTAACAATGTAACACCCCCACTACCATAAAGTACGAACCGGAACACATTAAAGACATTCCAGCATATACCCTATAATAATGGTGTATTGGAGTAATCATAAATCTCACTTAAACATGGTATAATCATTTGATATACTCTTATAGGACATCATAATGAAAAACACCATATTTTTAATACCCAAATTTCTCCTTTCATTTCATAAAATCAAACATTTACATTGACAGTTTTCAATATCATCTGAATATATACATCATCATATCCTAATACAAATACACTCCATGAAAGAGGAAATACACAAAAGATCTATCTAATCTTCCAATCTCAGCTGACCAACCTTTGATTCATTTCTTCTTTTCCCCCAAAAGTATAAGACTATACTTCTTGTAGCGAGTCATCTCTCGGTCCTAAAAACTCAACTTTGCAATTTTGATGAATTTTGTGAACTCAATGAGGTAACCATCATCGATGGTTCACTCAATTCATGCAACACATCACACATATAACATATAATTCACATATTTACATTTTGCATAAATTATCACATATCATATTCTCGCTTAAAGGTAAGACAACATACATTTCAATCAGTTAACATACGTATAACAATGTATATTAAATGCTCATGTGACTCTTTTTCAATTATTACGTTGTTGTGACCGAGTGCCTAAATTGTCCCGTATTCATTGTGGATACCGGGCTAATTTATACTGTCCCTTATTCGTTGGGGATACAAGGCTCATTTTACATACTGAACCTTTGGCTCTTAATCACATTTGGAGCTTTAAGCTCGTTTTTAGTGGCTACTCAAATCACAACTTTCATTATCTGATCATGCATTCATATATGGAATGCACCTTTCAAAATCAATCAATCATTTCAAGAAGCACTTATTTCATCACATTCACATACAAGTAGCATTTCAATATCACATTCATGCATCAAGTCTCGAACCTTCATTTTCTGACATCAACATAATCAAATCACATTCATATCATCATTCAAAACATATTTTAAAGCAAACAATTAATTGAGTAAAATCATCTAGGTTACTCACAGTTTGCTCCCGAAGCTATTGCTTCGAAGTTCCAGCAATGTCTGGATGTTGAAGTTCCAAATGCTCCTCTATAACACGCAATACATACATATATCACAAATTTGCACAATTGTATAGATGTTCATTGAAGCACATTTATGTATGTGAAATATGTACGATTCATGTTTAATGACATTCCCGAGTATTTTTCCTTAATACTTATCTCAAAATCAATTAACATGATATTTGAATCATTCCTTAACACCTAATACACTCTTCTTACGTTAATAGCTCAATCCTACTTCAATTAGGCTCATTCTATATCACTATCTAGCCTAAATATTTCATTGGACAAACATTGATAAGTCAATCATCTATAAACAAACATCTCTTAGGACAAAAGGCATAACTTTTTTTGTAGATGTCAGATTAATGTCATTCTAAGACTCTTTTGAATGCAACTTCGAGATCTACATCTTTCATAAGACCCTAAAGAGGGATTTTTCTATCTAGAGGGTCAAAATTGTGAATTTCAGAAAGTATACATTGTATGTCCACTAAACGAACATACACCTCCCCCCTAACGAACATACGCGGGGCTGGAGTGTTTTCTAGACCTGTGAAGGTTCGTTTAACGAACTTATTATCCATTTAATGGACATAGACGAATCTAAGAGTCTTTCTAGACCTAAGAAGGTCAGTTTAGTGGACCTAAAGTCCGTCTAACAGACATAGGTGAAACATAAGCCCCTCTAAAGCATCTCCAATGGTTCCTACATCCATTCTAACATCAATTTCACTCATAATATTCCCAAATTCACCTCTTCTAATGCAATATCACTTCTTAACAATTCAACTACCAAATTTATTTCATTAAACTCTCAAACCTCAACTCATTTGGTTCATCATATTCAACTACTTCTCATCATTCATAATTCCTATCCTTTTTCCATAACATATCTTACTTATATGTATCAATAATTCATATTCAAAATTCATCATCTCAAGTGGATAACTTCTTCAAGTATACCTAATTTCAACTCAACATCATCCATACACAATTCATATTCCTTAGTTGTTCATAAACACTCAAAATAGAACATATTATCATACACTCAAAACAGAATACAACATGTACATTTATCCACCAATTTGCTACACCAACTTCCCAATTTCATGTCAAAATTTGAGACTCTTAAAGATAGAATTTAAATTTGAAGTCTTCATAAGAAATGTATCCATATGTCCCTAGTTTAATCCAAACTAAGAATCATCTCATTTGAATAACTATAAAACAAGTTATGGCTAAAATACAGAAGCATAATTAGTGGATATGTTACTGGTACATTTTCCAGCACTCATCTTCCATTTTTTTTTCCAGATTTTTCACCTAACACAACTTGTACAAAGATCACCTTTTCGACTTCATTTACTCTTCATTCTCAACTCCATTTCAACTCAATATCATTCACAAACAAATTCATGATCTATATTTGATCATTAACCAAAAATAGAACAAATTCATTAACAATGTTTTGCACTCATCCTAACACTATTACAAAGATCATTTTACCTCAAAAATATATCTATAACAAGTTATTAATTGTTACTCATCATACATATAAGAAAGTAAGAAATTTACCTAGGATTTTCATCATCCATGACACACACATAAAAATTCACATAATCAAGTCATCAATCTTACCTTACTCATCATTCTAGTTTCATTTAACAATATCCATGAAGATTAACAAGCTACTTACTTGATTTAGCTCTAAAATCTTCAAAATCTCACTCAACCCTAGCTCCCAAGCATCACACAATCTTCATCTTCTAAAGGTGGATTAGGTTAGGTTTTCTTGTAGTAAATGAAAGAAATAATAAGATGGAAATAGCAATTGAAAGATGGAAGCAAGGTTTAAAATGGGTGAGGTGAGAGTGAGTGATGAAAATTGAGAATGAAGGAGATCCCACGAAGAAGATGGAGAGAGCAAGAATAAAACACTTGCTTGGTCTTCTAAATTAAAAGCATCGTGAGAGGCCAAAAAAAAGGGAGAGTCTTTAAAATTTAAAGATTAGTGGACTTAAGAAATGGTTTGGCAAGTGATACTTGTCACTTGCCACATGTCCAATTCCTATAAATTCAGACTATGTTCTTTCATTTAACAAGTCCAATCAAATCCAATTTCTACTCTAATTGTGTCTCAATTTTCATTGACACTTGTCAATAAATTCCATAGTCATTTATCCAAATTTTCATTGCCGTTGGACAGTAAATTCTACTACCATTTATCATTTATCTTGCCACTTGATATTTTTCTTAGTCCAAAATTTTCCTAAATTTTCACCAAAAAATCTAATTCAATACATACACTCTCCATATCAAATTTCAACACACAAAAACTACAATTCTCAATATAAACACATTGACAAACAATTGTACCTGGAATACGTCAATGAATGCATGTACAATTATTTTAATGTGTAAAAATTCAATATTCACATGTATGTGTATGCTATATTATGCATGAGCATGTAATGCACTTCCTAATTTCTTAATAATCTCTCATATGGACTAGTCTAGCCTTAGCATGGGTAACGGGATGTTACAAACAATGTAAGGAAGAATCTCTCTAAGTCTATTTGCTATGATTTTAGCAATCACCTGATAAAGCATGTTGCAATAAGAGATGGGTCTATAGTCTAACACTGTGGAAGGGTGAGCTTTTTCAGGAATGAGTGAACTAGAAGTGCAATTAAGCTCTTTGAGGAGTTATCCATGTTGGAAAAAATCTTAGATGGCACTGGTAACTTTGTCTCCAATAATATGCCAGGTTTGTTTAAAGCAAAACCCATTAAACCCATCCGGACCAGGAGCTTTATTGGGATTAAAAGAATTGAATACCTCCTTTATCTCTTGTGCTGAGACTTCAGCAATAAGAGAATTAGATAAATTATTAGGCAATGAATGAAGGAAAAGGTTTTCCACAAACTCTTTAGAAGAGTGAAGAACCTTTTTATCCCCAATAAAACCTTGAAAGTATTCAAGAAACTGATCTTGAATCTCTTCTAGTCCAACTATCCTGTTCCCATTACCCACTACTAAAGAATGTATGTTATTTCTATTTCTATTAGCTAGGAGTGAGTTATGAAAGAATTTGGTGTTCCTATCCCCTTGTCTAAGCCATTTAATCCTGGAAGATTGTTTTAAGAATGACTCCTGATCTTCTAGAGCTATAATTAACTTATTAATGGCCTCAGTTTCCTTAGCAATCAGATGAAAAGAATTAGGAAAAAGTCTCATTTGATCCTGGATGTTATTAAGAGTAACTTGGCAACTCTTAACTCTAACATTCACATCCCCTATCTAGCTAGAGTTTAGAATTTTAAGAGCTTTTTTTAACCATTTTAAGCTTAAACACAACATAATACATAAGAGTACCTTGAACTTGAGAGGACCAAGCATCCTCTACCGTCTAAAGGAAATTGGGCTGAGAGGCTAGAAAATTATAAAACTTGAAAGGAGAAGATCTCTTATGCATGTTAGCTAAAGACCTAACCATTATTGGAGAATGGTCTGAGATGTTTGGGTTATGAATAACATTATATGAACTGGGAAACCTAGAGCTCCAAGCCGAGTTAAAAATTATTGTTCCAAGTAAAACTTGAACCACTGGAATTTAAATCATACAAAGCATTGCCCTCAACACACTTCTGAAAGTCACTCATCCCATTCATTGCTGAGGGACTTATAGAATCTGCCTCATGAGGGAACAAAATAGCATTGAATTCCCCTGCTATAATCCAAGGAAGATTACCTATAGAGAGGTTGATATTTGATAGATTAGACCAAAGATTCTTCCTATGGTTGAGGTTATTGGACCCATAAACACAAGTCACTAAGAAGGATGAAGAACAGTTCCTAAGGGTCAACTCTAAGTGAATCAACTGGTCATTAGAGCTTAGTATAGAACACAAAAAATAATTAGGATTCCAAGCTAACACAATCCTAGCATTCGAAGCATGGTCTACATTACTATAAGAAAGCCATATAGGAAACAAGGAAGAGCAAACATTATTCAAATAGGAGGGAGAACTAATCCTAGATTCAATCAAACAAACAAAAGAAACAAATAATCTATTAAGACAAGCATGTACTACTAATTGTTTTTTAGGGTTGTTTAGACCCCTCACATTCCAAAAAATAAAATCCATTATCACAAAAACTAAAAACAACTCCTACTTCTGTTTCCTCCTAGACTTCCTAATTTTCCTTATAGTAAAATCCCCCTCTGCCCCTACTATAATAATATGACTATTAGGAACCAATTCAGAAATAGGAGAGGAAGAAATTGAACCTACTTGATTTACAGTAGGAAAGTTGAGATCCTCAAGGTTTCCACTCTTTTCATCTTGCATCTGTTGATCTTGGTTTAGAAGAGAAGGACTCCCAGTAATACTTGCATCTTTATCTGCTTGTATTGCCATCTCATTATTATGATCCATCTGTTGAGGTCCTTGGCCTTCACATTGCTCATTATGAATCTCTGATGTTCTAATCTCCTTATTACTACGAACTATCTTCTCTAAGATTAATTCTTGCTCCTTTTTTTGCTGATTTGGAATGTTTGGTATCTTCTACTTTCCTTTCTCTAACTACTATTGTAATCCAATCTCAAACAATCTCCCTGTAGGTGCCCACTCATTCTTCAAAGCATGTTGATCAGGCCTCCATTCATACTCAATCCTTATTTCCTTAAAAATTATTTTCCCCTCCTCATTATAAGTAGCCAGTTGGAAGGAAGAAAGGCAACTCCCCTGTAATTCTAGCTCCACACACATCCGTGCATACACTATCCTAGACATCCTAGCCGTCTGAGTATCCACTAAGAGAGGGTGTCCCACAACACTTGCAATTCTTCCCAACCCTTCCGTGTTCTAGTATTTTACTGGAATATTATAAAACCTAGCCCATACCGGGGCAAACCTAACCTTTTGTTGTCCCCCCCCCCCCAATTCAGACTCCACTTTCGCAGAAATAAAAGGTTACTTTGGATATGCGAAGGACCCTTTTCCAACACCAAATTCAATCCTATCTTTGAATCAAACTTAAACAAAAAATTGTTTGAGCTAGTAATTAAAGTTTCCTTAGCCCAAACTCTACGTAATACTTTGCTAAAGCTCTCTGAACCACAACAAAAGTAGGTCACTTTCTTATGAAAAAACTTATCAAAGCTAACCTAAAATGTGTAGCTCCTTTTTTAGCTAACTCTGGAGGGGGGATGATGTAGATCTGATCCGCCATACCATCTGAAACAACTGACTTCTATGATCTGATATTCCCCAAAGTTTTAATCTCAAGGGAATGGGAAGAAGTTTCGAGAACAGTCTCCTGCAGATAAGAAGATTTTGTCGCCGAGGAGATTTAGTTAGGTTTAATGGAAAGGGACATTTTCAGAGGTGGATCTTTAGTCGGGGGCCGATAGTGTATGGGTCAGTGTTTTGGATTTGGTTTCGACTAGAGATTTCAAAGGAAGATTTTTAGTAGGAAAAAGGAGCGAGGATAGGTAAAGGGGAAAGAGGAGTTTGGGACTGGGTAGGAGAAGAAGACGAAGCCATGGAGAAGGAGCTGTAACCCACCTGTAATCTCAGAATTTATGGGTGGTCATGATATGTTATTAGACATCAATCTTGATCTATGACTATAAATTGTTTAATCGAGAAATACAAGAAGTTTTAATTTATATAATTCTAATTATTAATTACAATTATAATTTATAACCATTGTCAATATATTTGAGAACCTAATAAGTCACACATATAGAACGGATTGAAGAGAGTAAAGCTATTTTAATCAGATTGACTTGAATGTAAAGTTTAAGAAACCTTATGATTAAATATGAAATATTTAATAAATAAAGATCAATATCAGAAATCGGATCTTATTTGGGCATAATTGGTAATTTGTAATTCTAATTAAATTTTAATTGAAATTAGAATTTAATTTTAATTAAATTACTAAAATGTCCAAACTTTATTATAAATAGGTTTAAGCTCTAATAGAGCTAGTACTTCTTACTTAACCCTCTTTATAAGAGTTATAGAGTTATCTCAACCTATTTTGTAGATATCATTAGAAGCTAGATACTTGTGCGGTTACAATAGTCGAGATTATCAGTTTCAAAAACGATTCCAGAGATACGATAATAATATAATTAAGCTTTAGAATAAAGTATAAATTAAGATTTATGCTTTGTTATGATTTATGTGTTAATCATTTTATAAAATTAAAGTGATCTTGATTTTTGGGAAATTAAAATAAAAAATGTCATAATTATTTCGCTGCAGTCAGGATCAGATCCTATCTCGATTTCTCAACAGATGATTGGGATGATTATATTATAATGTATTATGAGGGTAAATTTGAATTAGATGGGCTCACATGTTATGTCAAAGGTGAACAACCAAATGGAGTATCGATATTAATACGTTATCCTATTAAGATTTTGAAATGTAAGTTTTGAAAAAGTTGTAGAATTTTAGGGATAAAAAGTGTCAAAAGAATTAATTATAGTAGTTCTCTTGTACTACGCATTTATACTTAATCAAAATTTACAAAAAAAAATACAAACAAGAAAGTACAATTATCAATTTAATAAGGAATATATAATTTTCGTCTTTAATTTATTTCTAAATAATATATATACGGTTGTCAACACTCTCTTTTAAGATGGCATGTAAATATCTCTTATACCCATCTTATATATAAAGGAATGAAATGATTTGCTTGACAAGCACTTGGTGAATACATATGTTAACTAATTTCTTGAACTTGTATAACTAATTTTAAGTTTTGATCATTCAAAGCTTTATATTATGCTTTATCACTTGATTGGGCAATTACACCTTATTTTTTACTTCTCCTAATAACCATATTTCTATCAATAAAGAGGAATATTTTGGTGTAGACTAACTATTATTCATACATTGTGTCCATTATTTAAAGAAAAAAATATTCTTTTTTTATATTGGACTTAAATATTATAGCTAAACTCAACATCAAAGTGTCTAGTCATGTGACATGCATAAGTTAAATCACAATATTCACAATATAGGCAATATTAGAGTGTTTATAAGAGAGATAATTTATAACTAACCTTTGATACTAGCTAATATTAGTATATTCCCTAACATCCCTTTCATTTTATGATTTTTTTTTCAATAAGAGTATTGGTAGGTTTACACTATAACATCGCTGACTCTTCCAGAAAATTAAGCATACATTTTTGTTGAGTAATAACTTCTATTCCAAAGAAATATTTTTACTTTCCTAAGTATTTAATTTCAAACTCGTTAACTAAATGCATCTTCAGTTTGGGTATCTATTTATAATTCTTATGTCACAATTTTATAATCAATATATACAATAAAAATATTGATTCTATCATTGATATTTAATGAACATAGTGTGATCTACATCACCTTGTTTATAACCACAATTGACCATAACCTCTCTAAAACCTCTAAACCAAACCTATGGTGACTGTTTCAAGCCATACAAAGGTTTATTCAACTAATCTACGTTTCCTTCAATTTTTTAATTAGCTATACGTAATCTCTATATATACTATTTCTAATCCA
>JANSVA010095193.1:0-10825 GCA_025504915.1 Erythroxylum reticulatum
ATAGTGAGAGGAACCAAATACATGGTGAAAGCGCTAATATTATTTGGTAGTCATGTCATATAATCAATTACTTTCTTTTCTTACATTTATATTTTTGTTCTAAGTGGAATTTATCTTGTTTAGCATGGTTGATGTAAAAAGTTAGTGAACCCAATTTTTTGGACATAAAGTATGTTAGATAGAAAAGTTTTATGTCCATTATGTAATTTTGCAATTAATCCTTGTTGAGAATTTTACATTAAAGTTTTAGAGATATGTCAAAATTATATTAATGACAAAATGTAATGACATTTTGAGTGGACTAATGTCTCATAAACTTTGATGACAACATGTAAGATTTATGTCAACATCATGATGGCAAGATGTAAGAGGTTATATAAGGTAGAACTGAAAGGTATAATACCTTGATGAAATTGTTGCCTACTAAAAGCATAAAGACATCAATTAAAGGCTTTATTATAGAATGATAATAGTCATCATTAGAAGAAATGATTACATGACTTTTCTTGCCTATGTGTGATATGATAGAGATCATATGTATCTCTAGTTCATGCTTATGATTATTTGATACTGAATTTAGATTCAGCATTACTATAACGTTTAAGGCATGATAAAAAAATAGATTGTTGAGTAAAATTCGTTGATCCAAGTTTATATAAATAGTTTGTTTGTATTGGATCAAAGGAGACTTATGCTTAATATAAGTTGCAAGAACATAAAGTTGGATAACTGAGACTATCCTTTTATGATACATTGGTTAAATCAACATGATGAGAATTATAAAGTTACATACAAGGATATACGTAACCTTTTGATTATGAATTGTATGAAACATATGAAACTTGTTAAGTTGAAGAATAACCAAATCAACCTTTGGTGAAAAGATGACGATAGTATTAAATTGTTAAATTTATATATGTGATGTATTAGAAGTAATAACAATTCATAAAAAGATGATACTTATATTTCATTAGATTACTAATGACTTTATGTAATATAGTCATATGTATTAAATGAAATAATGATTTAAAATATTGAACATTTTAAATTATTTAAATCTAAGTAGAAATTGAGCATTAAGAACGTTGAAGCATTTCGATGAGATCAATTTGGTAAGTTTTAAAATTTTGGTTATCTATTGGGAATGAGATTCTCTTGTAAATACCTTCACACTAAAATTTCATAAGAGTGTGGATTTATATAAAGAAGAATATTCATTTTGAGATATTGTATTATGCAATATTTATTTCTTCTATAATGATGCCTAGTATAATGACTTACCTTCAATAGTTCCAATTAGATTAATTAGCAAGATTTCATATTAGAAACGAAACACTAAGACTTTGAAAGAGTCAAAGTTAATGATTTCTAGATGTGATGTTTAGTTAAAGCATGTATTATCCACCAAGTTTAGAAACAAATTAGGTAATAAAAGGTTATGAGATATTTAAAAGTTTGAATATAATCATAGATCCATTGAACAAATTATATGTTTCAATGAACATTTATAGGAGAATGGTTCTCAAAATAAGTAGTGGGAGTAAAATGAAATTTAAAATTTTCAAATCTCATGACAATAAATTTAATTGGAACTAGTGACTTTGTTGATACATTTGATATATAGTTGAAAGGCTATAATATGACATTGAAATATTCACTTTGATGATGAATTCAAATAACTTGCTTTGGAGATGATTGTGGATTTATCATATCTACAAGAACATTAATGGGAGTATAATTGTCCTCTTTAATAGGAATAAGTAGAGATGTATTGCTCATAGAAAACAATGATTTATATTTTTAATTGTTAAAAATATAATTATTAAAGTCCAACTCTTGATGGATGTGAAAAGGTAACAACTTAATTATGGAAATTAGATCTATAGAGATAGATTAGACATTGTTTACCTATTCTAAATCCAATGTACATAGATGATGTACTTAAAATGTTTAGTATTTGAGATATCTAATACTTATGAATCATTAAAAATATCCACTATTCTATGTATTTGTAGATATTTGAGTTCAAGTTTATATAGATATTAACTTTATAAGTAAATCATAATTAAGATCTATTTTACTTAGAATAATATCATTTAAGATTGGAAAGGTTCTAATGTAGCAATGGTTACTAATTAAGCCATAATATATTTTCATTTGGTAGAAATGATTAATTAGATCAATAAGTTCTTTAATGAACTTGATATGCATTATTTAAGACAATAATATACTATAAGATTTAAGCAAGTGCTCATTACAAAGAATCTTATATAATTTTTTCATTCAACCACTGTTCCAATGGTAGCATGATTGTTATATGGTGATATGGTATAAGTTACTTAAACAATTGGCTTAATGCAAGTTAGAGACTGTTGATTTATGCCCTATAACCAATCAATTAGTTATAATTTAGTGACAAAATAATTTAAAGGTATTCTTTATCTTGTACTTATTTAGATGTATATAATAAAGTCTATAGGATAATTATACATTGCAAATGAAATTATGATGAGATTATAATCATGATATTCATATTGCATTTATATGGTATCCCTAAATTGCCCCTAGTCATTGTTTTATTAAGAATGGACATTAATAGAACTTAAAAAGAGTTATGTTTTTTCTTATGAAGGAAGTAGTTGATCCCATAGACTAAAATATGGACATATTAAACAAATTTGTGGATGCTTGTTAGAGAATAAGTTCACTGAACTGACCCTATATGAAAAGTCCATTTGGAACATTATAAAAATTTACATTGTGACAATTGTATAAATGATATTTTGCTTGTGATCTCCAAAGTCATCTTATACAGGGATTTCTATATTTTGATATTACTTATGACATGTTCTAGTCAAGGATAGCTCAATTGGTAGTTATTGGATATAACATGAACTATATGGAGGTAGTTGAGTGATCAAGACAGGATTCATCACCCTAAAATAGTTAGGAAAAATGTTTCATTGTCTTTCATTAGTATTGATTTAGGAAATCCTTAACTAAGGTGGAATGACACTTTGTAAAATAGTTTAAAATTTTCATTAATTGAATCAACAGTTAATGGTGGAGAACTAATATGATTGGACTTAAAATATGGTAGACATTAATTTTGTGTTCTATGTTTGATCAAAATATTGTACAATGAAAGGATTAAATTATACTGAAAAATCATACATAGAAATTTTAGTCATTAATCTACCCTTCTTGTTGGGTAGAAATACTACCACCTTTAACATCTCGATTATCATCCTAAACACAATAAAAGGAACTTCCATTACCAATTTCATAGTTTCATCTTTGCCTTCTATCTTTCTCATACTTATACTTTTCAAGCAAAGTCTTCATTTGTCATTTCACGTCATGGCTCACTTTCTTACTAGGCTAAATGTCACCTTTTATCCTAACTAAATGCTTCTTTAATCTTATTATTCCCCACCTTTCAAATAATTAGTACAATATAAACAAATTATATGATTCTTCATTTTAAGAACCAATCTAGCATGAGCCTAAGTTGGATCATCAAATCTTCTTGAAGCAACTAAATTATCAGGATTATTTTAATTTTCTTCCATTTATTTGTAAAAATAAATGAACTTAATAACTTCATATCAAAATAAAGTTATATAAAATAACATGAAGAAATAGAGGAACAATAGTTCTCAACAATCATATGATATACACAACTATAACATATTTTGTGTGATTACATAACTTAAACATAAACTCACAATTATAACTCATTTTTTTATGATTACATAATTTAACCATAAATTCATAAATATAACTAAATTTATATGATTACAAATTCAACCATAAATCCACAACTATAACTAACTTTATGTGATTACATATCTTAAACATAAACTCACAATTATAACTCATTTTGTATAATTACATAATTCAACCATAAAGTCATAACTATAACAAATTTTGTATGATTAGATAATTCAACCATAAACACAACTATAACAAATTTTGTATTATTATATTATTTAACCATAACCCATTTTGTGTAATTGCATAACTCAAATTTAAACTCATAACTATAAATTATTTTGTATGATTACATAATTTAACCATAAAATTATAACTATAACTCATTTTGTGTGATTACATAATTTAACCATAAACACAATTATAACCAACTTTGTATGATTAATTTAAGCATAAATTCATAATTATAACCCATTTTGTACAATTATGTAACTTAAATATAAACTTACAATTATAATTAATTTTGTATGATTATATAATTCAACCATAAATTCACTACTATAACTTGATGATATAATTCAACCATAAATTCACATCTATAACCCGTTTTACATGAAGACATAATTCAACCATAAGTTAATCCATTTTATATGATTACATAATTCAATTTATAAACTATTTAATGACATTATATGGTTACACAATTCAATAATTGTTTATTAATGGACAAAATAATTTTAATCTTTCATTCATTAATTTTTTATTTTTCACTAACTTACAATATTTCATTCACCAATTAATTATCATAGACAAAACTACAAAAGAGATAATAGAGTATTTTTTTTAAAATAAGATCCACAACAACATCAATTCATTCTATAATCCATAATCCCATAAGCAACAATTCACTTCATACTTGACTTAGTGACACGTGAAACATAAATTACTCCATAGAGCACACAACTTCATATTTCAATTTTCAACCACCTATTCACTTAAACACCTATTCAAGTATTTCAATTTTCAACACAACTAATAAGTCGCAATGGAACTAATTGACATTTTGCAATTATGAGGCAACTGGGATGGTGGAGGATAAAGGCTAAGGAAGACAATGTAGATGTGTTTGAGGTTGGGGCATCGGGGGATAGGCTGTAGCCGTGTAAACTATAAAGGACTGGATATGACGTAGGAGCAAAATTGTGCAATCAGTAGTGCCTGGAGTGACGAACTAAGGCTTAGAACCTGGGCAGAATAGAGTAGACAATGATTAGAGTGACGTAGTGGAGTGATGGCTAGAGTGACAGAATAGGTATAGTAGATTGTGGACGTGTAACACCCCACTACTATAGAGTATATACTAGAACATCCCGAGGACATTCAAGTACATAACCTATGATAATGACATGTTAGAGCAGTTACGTTCTCTTATAAGGCATCATAAAGAATGACACAATAATTAAAACCCAAAATTTCTCATTTTCGTTTCATAAAACTGAATATGTACATTGTAGCTTTACAATAACATCCATATATGTACATTATCAAAAACTAATAATAGTTTACATCTTTATATACAGAATACGCTACATACTTGAGGAACTATACAAATATTTTATCTAGATCCTTCCATCTCAGCTGACTGACCTTTGAGTTATTTATTCTATCCAAAAGTACAAGAACTATGCTTCTTCTAGAGTTTCTCTATCACTGGTATCCTCTCTCGAACCTAAAATGTCAACGTTGCAATTTTAATGAGTTTTGCAAACTTAGTGAGCTACCCATCATCGATGGCTCACTCATAACACATAGCACATACAGTTTATGTAATCACGTAATTCACATCATCTCATTAATAATCATATAGCTTAATATATCCCTTTGATCACTTATTCCACATCTCACGTTCAGAGTAGTCAAATAGTTCATTTTGATCATTTAAAACATACATATCAATTATATATGCAATACACATGAGACTCATAGTGACTGAGTGCCTTTTTACTGGCCTATATCCCTTGTGGATACCAGACTTGTTTCAGGTATTATCCCATATCTCTAAGTGGATACAGGGTATATTAACAACTGAGTCAGAGGCTCTTATCACATTTTGAGCTTTAAGCTCTTTTTAGGTGGCTACTCTATTCACAATATCTTTTATGTTGTCATGCATTCATATAATGAAATGCATCACCTTCACATATTTTCAATCACTCACTTTATTTCAGTTTCACATTCATATTTATCATTGGAACTTGGTCCGATATTCAACAATAATGATAAGTATCACTTATTTCGTCAAATTCACATACAAGAAGCACTTCCAATATATTATTCATGCATCAAACACTTTGGACATTCAATGTCCAGAATCATCACACTCACACTCACATAATCATTCAATATATAATTTAAAACAAACAATTAATCAAGTGAGACCATCTAGGTTACTCACAATTTGCTCCAAATAGCTACTGCCTCGAAATCTCAGCAATGTCTGGATGTCATCGCTCTAAATTCTCTTCTATATCATGCAACATTCATTTACACACATCACAACTTTGCACAATTATATAAGTAGTCATTTATGCACAAATGTGTATGTGGATTATGTACAATGCATGCTCAATGACAATCCCAGGTATATTTCCTTTATTCACATCTCATGATCATTTAAACCTTATCATTTGTATGTGTCTAGTTTATTCTTAGGTTTACACATCAAGAACACTTGGTTAATCTAATATCATAATTCAATTACTTATTATTTCTTTTGTAGTAGTATATGCTCTCATAATACCCAATTCTCATTCACCTTTACTTAATACATATTACTCAACTCTTTTTAATCACAACTACTATCATATGTAAATCTATATTCCCATTATACTCATGCCTTTGGTGCTTTGATATCAACAATCCATTCACTAAGTTATAACATCACCAATCAATCATTCCAGCTTTTCTCAAATAAATTTTCGAGTCAATTTTTCAAGGTCATTATGACAAGAAAAATGAAGTATTTAAGTAATACACTATGTTCCCATATGTCTTAAGTTTATAAAGAACTATAGTTCATAAAATTCGGTTTAGTATTCTACAAGTTATACACAAAATATTTTAGATTGTTCTCACCCAATGATAGTACATAATACTCAACTTTAAGCCAAAGTTTGAAACTCTTAGAGATAGAATTAAAATTCTATTCCTCCATGAAATTTGTATCTATATGGCTCCAGTTTAATTTAAACTTAAAATAATTCAATTTGGATATCTATATATCAAGATATGGCTAATATACATATGCATGTTCAGTGAAAACATTCCATTTAACAAATTCCAACACACTTCCTAAAATCATCAATCAACCATTATCAATCCTTTCCTAACGAATTCAGATGACCATGAAATTTGGTGGAGAGGAAGGAAAATGTGTGAGGAGTTCTTGGTTCAAATTTGAAATCCATCAAAGGTTTGGAGAAGAAGATATGGTCAAAAGAGTGAAGGTGTCAAAAACTGTCAAAAAGCATTGCACCTTTATTGTCATGATTATGCATAGCTTGTTAAATCCTCTCTGTCACGATCGTGCACTACCATACGTCTCCCTTTTATCAGTATCATGCACTACCTAACGTCTCCCTTATGAGCATGATCGTGCACTACCTGATTTCTCCTCCTTGTCACAATCTTGCTTGTGCACGATCGTGCAACTCCCCTAAGATTTCCTCTCTGTCACGATCATGCAACCTCCCTAAGGGTTCCTCTCTTTGCACATTTTCATCTTCATTAATACCTTCATTTCATCTTTAACTTATCATTTTAATTCTTCCAATTTCAAGACATCACATTACTCCTTTTCTTTAACTCTATACTCATTTTAGTTCACCTCAATAACACCCAAAGAGATCCACATTAATACACTAAGAAAACAGAACATAAGCATATCATCTTTTTGTGAAATTTCTGCACTCTTTTTACATCATCATAATGATCTTTCTATCTCAAAAATCATCTCGACAACAACTTATGAAATATTGATCATCAAATATACAAAAGCAAGACATGGGCATACCCAAGTTTCTCATTCATATTTCAATAAATATACATCCTCATTTTATAAACACTTAACTGCTAACTATTATGATGCATGTTTCATTCTACAAATCATGAAGAACCATACGATACTTACTTGTTTAAAACTCCACACTCTTTAAAATCACGTGAACCCTACCTTTACATGATACACGATCATCAACAGTTAAGGGTGGTAAGGTTGGGTATTCTTGTAGCAAATGAAGAAGACAACAAAATGATAGTAGCAAGAAGGGTGAGAGTAAGGCTTACGTTGATAAGGCAAAAAGAGGGGTCCATAGGTGAAGAAGATGAAGAATGAAATGAAGAGAAATTAACAAGAGGTGAGAACAAATGAATACAGTCAAAGACAAATAAAAATGAAGATGGTCTTTCACTTAGGAGAGAGTGTTATAAGTGGTCGATGTATTGCTTGGCAAGTGACACTTGTCACTTGCCATATGTCCACTTCTTATGGCTCACTTGGTTCTCTGTAATAACTAGTTTATTTGTCTCTAATTTCTACTCCAATTGTCTCCCATTTTTTTATAGTTTTCATTAAATCCCAATACCATTTGCCAATTATTTCAACTGCCATTTGACATTTACCATAAATCAATTGTCTTGCCACATGACATTTTTTCTAGTCCAAAAATACTCATAATTACATAAATTTTCTAAATTTCAACAAAAATTCTAAATCAGCAATTATTATCACCAAATCAATTTTCAAGACATATAATCCACAATTCTCATCAAAATCACATTTATAAATCAATTATACCTGTAAAATGTCAATGAATGAATGTACAATCATTTTAATGTGTGCAATAATTAACATTCACATGTGTGTGTAATCTATATTATACATGAGCATGAAATGCACTTTCTAACTTCTCAATAATCTCTCATGTACACTCTTCTAGGGTTCTAACCCCTTCATATGGAATAATAGGATGTTACAGGACAAGCAGAGCCAAAGAGCGAGGCACAAAGGAAGTGTTGCAGTGAGCAAAAGTAAAGGCCAACAACAGTGAAAAATGTTAGGGGTAAGGAGGAGTGTTCAAGAGTGTCTACGCTAGGTTTAATTTAGTTGAATTTTATTTTTACAAATTGGTCGTCCAATTTTTGAAAATTTCTCAATATGACTGATACTCAATTGGTATTGTGTATATCGGCTAGTACTGGTCAATATTGAGCTCTAGTAAGGTATCACTCTTTTTAGTATCATTTTTTGGCTCAACTGGGTACAAAGCTTATAACTTTGTTTGATACTAAACCACTTATGGAAATGGAGGCCTAAACACTTTAGTCTTCTTTCACTTTATTTATTCGAGCTTTCCAATAATTATTTCTTCAAACTAGGGAAAATATTCAAAACTTTTGATAAATATAGGTTGGGATGTATTTACCTCAACTTTGGATTATCATATCTTATTTATAGATATTTCAGATGCAAAGTGAGTTTTAAAGTTTGCCTCAAGCTTATGAGATTTCAAGTGAATCATTATTTTATCAGTTAAATTTAGATTGTATTTAAATGACGTGTATCATTATCTTTCCAATTTCATTTACGATCTACATTAATGAAATTCTTAATGCTGAAAAATGATATATTCTATTTAGATCAAATCATCAATCATGAAATAATGATTATGATGTGCATTAAACTATTGATGAAAATTTTGAAGGGTTTTGTGAGGGTTTGAGGAGAAATTAGAGGTAATCTATATGAACCTATATATAACCAGGATATTAGAACTTAACCCAAAACCTTAAGACAATAAGTTATAATTCATATCCTTATATATAACTCAATTCATCCTTATGCGTCTTTCTAATGTGGGATTACTCCACTTAAGAATTTCCAACATCTCCCCCTCATAAGTGGATCTATCTATATCAGACTAGCTCCCCCTTAACCCATAGCTTATTGGAATTCATTTGAGTCACTTCATAAATCATCTATTCATTTGACCCAAATTTATGGATTTTGATTCATCAAACTTTGATAACCTAGATCTAATACCAATAAAGGGTTTTAAGGGGGCTTAGGGAGAAATTAAATAGAATCTAAGTGAACTTTGTAACACCCCCTACATGGAACCTACAATCATCCACACATATAAAGACCAAATTAATGTTCATGCATTCAAGGTATACAATTCTATTTAATGTTATACATATACTCATGACAAAACTCCCTAATGCTTAACATTATCATTTAACAGTTGTAATACATCTTTATGTTTACATGGTAATCCAAAATAAAACATACAATTTCCTTTCTTCATTACATGTGCAATCATTTGTAACTAAAATATATTCCAAAAGCACTTTTTCTTCTATCTGTTTCCCTTGGTCCCTACAAATGTTCCCTATACCTTAATTTTATGACTTGGATCTACACAAATTAACGCTCATGCTAAACTTGAAAGCTTAGTGGGGAAAGCACTCGGTTTAGATGACCACCCATAGCAGTCATCCGCTAAGTGCACATATTCATAAATATCATAACTCATGTACTATGAATTCACATTCATGAACCAAACATTGATATTCAATGCTTATGTAAACAAGATGGCATACTTAAGCAAAGTACCTAATGCAAATATGTTTCAACATATTATCCACATATCAAAAATGCACATTTATAAGCCAAATATTGATATTCAACGCTCACTGATACAAATTATCAATATAATTACACATCATTACAATTCATCATTACAACTAATATAAATTCTCATCAATACCAATTATTAATGTTGTCATATTGTATTTATTATCTATGATTGTTAAGTTTCCTTTTTATGTTAAGCCTGCACATTTTTTGTGGGTGGGGATAACAGGCATTGTGGATACCTGAAAGTATCAAACTGTAAACAATAGTGGTGTCAAACTGTAGCAGTTGCTCTATAACCCTATAGGCATGCCCATCCATCCACCATCAAGACAATAGAGCAAGCACTGTAACATTTCCTTTAACCATTTTCCAATTTCACAATTCATATATTAATAAGTCATATGATATACATTT
>JANSVA010095204.1:0-10824 GCA_025504915.1 Erythroxylum reticulatum
AATAAGTGTAAAACACATTTATTAAGAAATTCTACAATTTTAGTTTTTTAAGGCACATATATTAGCTTAGATATTTAAGAGAGATTATAAACATTAAACAAGCAAGTAATACTGATTCTTAAAAATATATAATATAGTTGCTAATAGATAATAAGCATATAATAATATTGTCTTTTACAAATACAAACATAGTTTTATTTATTAGAAAGGAATGAAAAATGAGTTGATTTAGTAATAGACTATAGGAATGTATTTGTAGTTGAAAGGTTTTTCCCTCGATGAAAACAAAGGAAAATTTAAGGTCATTCTATACAAAACCCCTTTATTATCTTTCTCAAACATTATATTGAAGAAGCTACACATTTTGAGCCTTTTACTAGTTAGTAACGTCTAACGCACAGATTGTTACTTGGCTCGACAAAGTTGAGGTCAAATCTTTGTTTTCAGGTAGCAAGGTGATGTGAAATAGTTTAAGATGAAGGGCATCAGAAGAATATGATAAACCAGTAAAGGTCGTTAAGAGTTAGTAGTTCGACGATTGTTTTGATGGATGAAACTCTGCAGTAGAGCAATCGGGTGGGGTGGTAACTAATTAATTATTCTTTTTCATTGTTCATGAAATCTACAACTACAAAAGCTTTAATTTTTTTTATTTTTTTATCAGATGTCAACCTTCATGGACTGCACTAGCAAGTAATGCCTCACCATTGACTCACGGAACTAATGGAGATACTTCTCAGAGCATTGGTGGTGTTGACATGGCTTCTATAACAATTTCTGATAATCCCCAAACACCTAATTCTAATGCATCAAATCTCCCTAAGCCTCCTACCATCTCTTCAAACAAGAAACGATCTTAGGTTTGGGAACACTATGCCAAGTCAAGTGAAGTTAATGATAGAGTTGGTGTGTGTCAATACTGTAAGAAATCTATTGCTTGTAAAAAGAATAATGGTACTACCAACTTGATTAATCACTTGAATAGATGTGTTAAGTATCCATATAACAAGCATAAGGAACTCGAAAGTGGACAAAAAACTATAGGAGGAGCAATAGTAGAAAAAGGTGAAGATGACACGTCACATAAAATGATAACATGGATGTTTGATCAAGAAAGATGTAGGAAGGCACTTGGTAGAATAATTATTATTGATGAGTTATCTTTTCGTCACATAGAGCAAGAGGGGTTTCATGATTTTTGTGCAGATATCCAACCAAAATTTAAAGTTCTTTCTCGTACTATGGAGACTAGAGATTGTTATGCACTTTACTTAGAAGAGAGGAAGAAGATGAAGGAGTTTTTTAAGAAATTGCCTTACAGGGTTTGTCTTACTATAGACACTTGGACATCATGTCAAAATCTCAGTTATATGTGTCTCACGGCACATTTTATTGATGATGATTGGAAATTATGCAAAAGAATTATAAACTTTTGCCTAATTTATGGTCATTTAGGTCACGTAGAATAATGACATGGATGTTTGATCAAGAAAGATGTAGGAAGGCACTTGCTGGAATGATTATTATTGATGAGTTACCTTTTCGTCACGTAGAGCAAGATGGGTTTTGTGATTTTTGTGTAGATATCCAACCAAAATTTAAAGTTCCTTCTCGTACTACAGTGACTAGAGATTGTTATGCACTTTACTTAGAAGAGAAGAAGAAAATGAAGGAGTTTTTAAAGAAATTGCCTTCCAGGGTTTGTCTTACTGCAGACATTTGGACATCATGTCAAAATCTCGGTTATATGTGTCTCACGACACATTTTATTGATGATGGTTGGAAATTATGCAAAAGAATTATAAACTTTTGCCCAATTTATGGTCATTTAGGTGATACAATTGGTAGAGCTGTTGAGACTAGTTTGGTTAGTTGGGATATTGAAAAAGTATTCACTATAACGGTGGATAATGCAAGTTCAAATGATGTAGTTATTCAATACTTGAGAAAAAGAATTAATAGTTACAAGGGTGGTGTATTGAAAGGTGAGTTCATACAAATAAGATGTGTTGCACACATCTTAGGTTTAATTATGAAAGAGGGGTTGTCAGAATTGGGTGATTCAATCATTAGGATTCGCAATGCAGTGAAATATGTTCGGTCTTCTCTTGCTAGAATGACAAAGTTCAAGTCTTGTATAGAAAAAGAGAAAATAGACAGCAAGAGTATTGTTTGTCTAGATGTTGAAACGAGATAGAATTCTACTTACTTAATGTTACAGTCAGCTTTGAAATTTCAGAAAACATTTGATTTATTGGAGAGTCAAGATTCTAAGTATGTTGAAGACCTTTCTAAAAACAAGAATAGCAGAGGTGAGAATAAAAATAATAAAGGTGTTCCTAGTGAAAGTGATTGGGAGTACGCACGTAACTTGCTGCCTTTTCTTTCTATCTTTTATGATGCTACTTTAAAATTGTTTGGCTCTCATTATGTAACTGCTAATAAGTACATGAAAGAAAATTTTGGCATTGGGATGATTATGTCAAAGAGATGTGGACTTGGTTATTCTAGTGTAAGAAACATGGCTATGAGGATGAAGAAGAAGTATGATAAGTATTGAGGAGATGTTAATATCAACTGCATATTGTTTATTGTTGCCGTTCTCGATCCACGCTGCAAATTGAAGTATGTGAACTTTGTGATTGGTAAAGCATATGATGATATCAAATCTGAGCAGCTTTGTGAAAAAGTAAAAAATCACTTTAGATTTGATGTTTGATTTCTATCGATCCTCCATGTCTTTTCCTGTTGCACAATTAAGTGTCCAATCTAAAGCTTTAAGTGATATGGAAGTTGATAACAAGGATGTTGCAACATTTTTAGATAATATTTTTGATGATCAGGAAGTTAGTCAAGCAAGTGTGGAAACCAAAAGTGAGCTAGATAAATATTTAGCTGAAGATTGTGAACCCAAAGACAAGACTTTTAATGTCTTGAGTTGATGAAAACTAAATTTTGCTAAGTATTCAGTGCTTGCTTCAATGGTTCGAGATGTTTTAGCTCTGCCTGGATCTGTTGTTGCATCTGACTCAGCTTTTAGTATAGGAGGTCGAGTGCTTGATTCATTTCTTAGCTCTCTTACTCCAAAGATGGTGGAGGCTCTTGTTTGTGGACAAGATTGGTTGAGAAATCACAAGCTTCTTTTTACGTGGAAGAGAGACTTGAAGAACTTGAGTAAATTGAATCAGGTAATCTAATTTACTTTACCTTGATTTAATAAATAAATAAATAAATAAATCTTTTTTAATTAAAAAAGAAATAGCGAGTCTAACTCTTTATTCTTTATTTTCTACAGATGTGGCTTCATGTATAACAGTGGATCATCCTACTATCCTATTCGAAGAATAATTGTTTAATAATTTATCTCTTTGTTTTTCTAGTATGGATCTTTTATAAGATATTGTTTGACTTATTTTTACTTTGCTTGAGTTTAACATATTGAATTAATCTTTGATAGATTTTATATGCATACTTTTATAAATAATTTGTATTTATTTTCATCAATTATTTTTATAATTTTTTGTCATATATATTGATATGAATAAATTTTAGTTATTCTGAGAACTGAGCCTGAAAATAAGTTAACTGATCCTATAGGTTCAGGTTTGTGAAATTGTCGAACCTGACATTCAGAATCAAGTTCAGGTTATTTATAAACGGATCAGGTTAAACGGATCAGGTTATCCTATTACGAAGACCCAAGACTTTATGTACCTTCATTGAGATTCTTACGAGTTTTAATCAGGTAAAATAAAACCAAGAAAACAGCACAAATCTCAACTACTCCTATTACACCAGCAACCCATAGCAGAGACTTCAAGGTTCTATTTTCTTCATCTTTTGAGAATCTTCTATCCAACTGGTTATGATTATCGCTAGGGCATGATAACTCCATCTCCACAGGTAGCATATTGTCATGAGACGAGAGGGTTCTTCGGAGTCTCACATAGAAATCATCGACAAAACAGGGTGAAACATGTCCATTTTGCACTAAGTTCTTTAGAAAACAATCAATAGCTTTGTTATTAAACCTGACCTGGAATCCTTTACACTCTGTCACTTCTCGACAGTAATTCCCACAGGTTTGAATGGTGACATTTCCAGTAAAATTATAGTCGTAACCATAAAATTCCACATGCTGGAGACGAGCGAAACTACTTTCTCTAATGAGGCTGGAGTGACTGATGAGGGGTTCACATCCATGAGACCAATCGGAAGTATCCTTTATTCTATATCCTGGTAGACGAGCATTTCCGGCCAAAACCTAGGTGGTGTGTGCACAAACTATTAGATCCACAAATGCCATGAATTTTGGACGGCTGAGACATGGCTTTGCCATGAAATGCTCACGAGAAAGTGTTGAATTAATTATATCATAAATATTTTTTATTGAATTCTATGTTTAAAATATTGCTTAGAATAATAAATATCAAACATTTTAATTTATATTAGAGTTAACCTTAAAATTATCGGTAGCGTTAATGTTACTTTAAAGTTATAGAAGATTATTTATTGTTTTGCTGTAATCTTGTTTCCTGGTTTCTAGATTTGATTTCATCGGTTGAACCATTCTTTATAATAAAAGTCAAAGATTGCGACGACATTGCTGTCTTTTTCATATATGTTCTCTTGTTTTGTTTTAAATTGAGAAGAGATAGCAATTAAGTTGGGTTTTTTGATAATATAAACCGAAAGTCATGTTTTTATGTTTGTAGAGCATACGTGACAAAGCTTTTAAGTTTATAACATGTGAAAGTTGTTTATATGAATTCTGTGTAAAACAAAAGGTTAAAGGCAAGTTTTTTTGGGACCCATATTTGCATTACTTGTTTATGCGAATCCTGAATTGTTGAAAGAAAAGTTAATGCTCGTGGGCCCATCATAAGAAAAACTTTAGCTTTATAATTGTAAAGAATGAATTATTTGAATATATAGTTTCTGAAAGATGCCAAAAGGTTTTGAATCCACAATCTATAAAAGTCATCCTTCGTTTTAAGAATGACTAACACTAATTCGTGGGACCACCTTAAAAGTTTTGGATTTGTGATGCATTTATTGTTTACTACATTTGTATGAGATCTGAAAACATGTTTTCTGTTTCTGAAAAACAAAAGAGTTAAAAGGACAAGGCTTGGTTGGGCTCATAGTAGAGAGACATTCTGATATGTTGGTGTATGAAAATTGTGAAATCCTTTGCTGAAAAATCTTTAGCCGTATTTTGTTGGGATTGATAGAAAGTTTTTGAAAATAAAAGGTTGAAGATGGTTAGTTATGTTTTAGTCCTTATAGTTTTTGAACCATTGTAATTTGGTAATAAAATTACAGTTTTGTCCCTAAAATTTTTTTAGACTTTACAATATCATCTTTTAACATTATAGTTAAATTCCAAAATTTATTTATACTTAATTAAACGTTTATTTTATAGAAAGCTTGATAGTCACCAAAGTGATCTAGCTTGAAAAGATATTTAGATATTTAATTATGCACTCTTTCATTGTTCATGTTATATAATGCTAATAAATGACATAATAGATGAACTGAACAATTGAGATTATTAATTGTAATGCTAGGAGATCACTCAAAGATAAATTATTGCTTATAATTAATAACACTAAAGAGACTTATTGACCTACTTGGTGAATATGTTTGTATATCCAAAGATAACATGCATACTAGCTTGAGTATTATTGAGTGTTTATCAAAGTGTGTATATATATATGTCAGCATCATCATGTATTAAGGGTATGTACTTAAGTATCACCTAAATGTGGACTTAAATATATATATATATTAAAGTTTATTATTGTTTGAATCTATTAATTATAGTCAAGGTATTAATGTGTGAGTTTGTTTTCACGCTTGCAGTTTCTAGTAATTTGTTAGTTATGGGCAATGGTCTAATCAGATTCAATGGGTTAAACTATGTCAATTGGTCTGAGCAAATCCAGTTTCAGTTGAATATTATGAATAAGGACCTAACATTAGTTGTAGAGAAGCCAGCAACCATTATTAAGACTAGTACCGAAGCTAGAAGGACAAATTTTGAGGTTTGGGAAAAGTCTAACAAGTTGAGTCTAACTTGATGCCATTGATAATTGTTGAAAATGTTAAGCCATTAATGGCTCATACAGACAATGCAAGGGAATTCATGATGAAAATCAAAGAGTACTCACAATCAGATATAACTGACAAGTCTACTGTAAAAAGCTTGATGAGCAAATTAACAACCAAGAAGTTTATCTGGTCACAACCTATCTATGATCATATAACAAACATATCAAATTTGGCTGCAAAGCTGAAATCAATGGGCATGGATGTGAGTGAATCCTTCCTAGTACAGTTTATCATCAACTCACTTCACCCTAAATTTGGTTAGTTCCAACTGAATTACAACACGTTGAAGGAGAAATGAAAATTTCAAAAAATCAAGGTCATGTTTGGGTAGTAGGAAAGGAGATTAAAGAAAATGAAGATATACTCTGTTCATATTACGGTACACAAAGAAGCTAACAGCAGAAAGGGAAAGCTAAGAAGAGCAACAAGAAGGACAAAGCTCTAATGAAGGTTAATGAGGGCCAAATCCATAAAGAGCAACGTTGTTTCTTTTTTAAGAAAGTTGATCACCTCAAGAAAGATTGCCCTAAGTGAAAGACTTGGTTTGAAAAGAAAGGTAAGTACTATGTTTATTGTGTTTTGAATCAAATCTTATTGAGGTACCTAATAATACCTTGTAGTTAGATTCAGGTACAACTACTCATGTGTCACATAATATGCAGGGATTCCTTTCGATCCAAACCATAAACGAAACTGAAGAGTTTTTGTATATGGGTAACAAAATGAAGGAACAAATAGAAGTCTAGATCTTAAAAAGTATCTTCATGTTCCTAAATGTGCTAGAAATTTAATTTCTATTAGTAAGTTGGATCATATAGGTTTTAATTTCAATGTTATAAACGGTGTTTTTTCTTTGTATAAACAACAATACTATTATATTTCTGGTACATTAATGGATGATTTATATTGTCTCAACCTTGAAGTTAATTATTCTAAATCCCTGTTTCATATTGAACATAATATTGGTAATAAACATAGTGCACATAATGAACACTCTACTTACTTGTAGCATTAAAGGTTAGGCCATATATCTAGAGAAAGGGTGATGAGGTTAGTGAAAAGTGAAATCTTACCTCAACTAGATTTTATTGGTTGGGATATGTGTGTAGATTACATTAAAGGCAAGTAAACTAAACATGTATATAAAAATTTATCCACAAGAAGTATTGAGTTACTTAAATTAATATAAACTGATATATGTGGTCCACTTCATGTCCCATCATGGAGCGGTGAAAAGTATTTTATTACCTTTATTGATGACTATTCACGCTATTGTTATCTGTATTTATTGCATAAAAAGTCTCTATCAGTGGACATTCTTGAGGTGTTCATTAATGAGGTAGAAAGATAGTTAAATAGAAAAGTAAAAGTCGTTAGGCTTGATAGAAGTGGTGAATATTATGGTAAATATGATGAGAATGGACAACATCTAAGTCCATTTGCAAAATTTCTTCAAAGTCGGGGCATTTATGCATAGTATACAATGCTCTATATACCATAACAGAATGGTGTAGCAAAAAGGAAAAATTGTACTGTTATAGATATGGTTAAAAGTATGTTAAGTTACACAAATGTACCTTTATCTTTATGGATGTATGCATTACTGATAGCTACATATCTACTTAATAGGGTTCCTAGTAAAGCGATTCCTATGACACCTTATGAATTGTGGATAGGTAGGAAACCTAGCTTGAAGCACCTGCATATTTGGGGTTGCCTTGTCGAAATAAGGATTTATAATCCTCATGAAAGAAAACTTGAAGTAAGAACCATTAGTGGTGACTTCATCAATTATCTAGAAAAGTCCAAAGGATACATATTTTATTGTCCTAACTATGGTAAAAGAATAGTTGAGTCCGGTAATTTTAGGTTCATTAAAAATGGACAAATCAGTGATAGTGGGGAACCACGAAAGGTGGATATTCAAGAGATTCAGGTGAAAAATCTTTCACCTAGTGTTTCTTCTCAAGTTGTTATTCCTCTTATTGTATCATAGTCACGCAACATACCAGAATAATAAGTTAATATTCCAAATTCACAGAAAGTGAATGTCAATAATGAACTAGTAAATAATGTGTAAGTCACAAATGAACAAGTGATACCACAAGAAATAGTAATAAGTGATACCACAAGAAATAGTATTGCGAATCAAAGTAATCCCATATTGGACCACTGAAAAGCTGCAAAGAAAGTTCTTAAGTATTTACAAGGCACCAAGGATTATATACTCACATAGAGGAAATCATATCACTTAGAAGTGATCGGTTATTCAGATTTAGACTATGCTGATGATGTAGACTTAAGGAAATCTACCTTTGGTTATTTATTCCAACTAGCTAGAGGGGCAATTTCTTGGAAGAATGGAAAGCAATTTGTCATTGGTACTTTTATTATGGAGGTCGAGTTTGTGGCATGCTTTGAGGCAACTATTCAATCATTGTGGTTTTAGAACTTTGTCTTAAGACTAGGTATTGTCGCCATTATAACTAGACTGTTAAGAATTTATTGTGATAATTTTGCACTTGTCTTCTTCTTTAAAAATGACAAGTATTCAAAGGATGCTAAACACATGGATTTGAAATACTTGTCAGTTAAAGAAGAAGTGAAAAAATATAAAGTATCAATTGAGCCTATTGGAACTAATCTTATGGTAGCGGATCCACTAACTAAAGGATTATCGCGTGAAACATTTACTAGCCATGTTAAAAGGATGGACATTATAGATAAGTCCTTATTAGCATGAGATCATGTTATGTATGTACATATGTTTAGATATTTTCTATTATTGTTTTATGAATTCAATTAATGTTATGTTTTTGTTTATTTATTAGTTGTCACATTATGTTGTGTACACATATTATTTTATTGTGATGACAAATTATGTTTTGAGAAATATTTAAGTTGAGAATTACGATGTTTCTCAATTACAGTTATATTTGAGTTGAGATGATTGTGTAATACATGAAAGAAATCATGTCGTTAGATGACTTGTAACCGTCATGATCCCATTATTTCAATTAATTCATGAGCCCAAAATAATGGTTATTGGGCTTGTTAAAGGAAATTAAAACCATTAGGGTTAATTAATAAAGAACTCTTCCATCTCCCTTCAATTGAAGAAACATATCAAAACATATATGTTCTTGCACCATTGAAAGGAACGAAGAAAGAAAAGAAGACGAGAGTGGATAAAGCTTTTGCATAAAGAAGGCATTTGCGAAGAAGAAAAGATTACATAGAGTATAGTTCAAGGTTAGTATTTCTCTCTTTTCTTTATAACACTAGTTTTAGGGTCTGAAGGTGTTAAATTAATTGTGTCATAAATGTTCTTAGGTTAATTCTATGCTTAACATATGTAATCCTTTTCTAATCACGAATGCCTTCTTTATGCAAAAGCCTTATTCACTCACGTCTTCTTCCATTTCTTCGTTCTTTTCAATGATACAAGAATGTATATGTTTTAATATCTGTAAAATGTTTCTTTAAACTGAAGCGAAAGAAAAAGATTTCTTTGTTAATTAACCTTAGCAATTTTAATTTTCTTTAACAAACTCAATATATAACCATTATTTTAGTCTCATTTTATATTAAAATCAAATAAAATAATATAAGTCACACTTATTATTATTAAATTAATTTAACAGTCTTCCCCTATACCTAATCATCGCTACAAGAAAATAATGATTTTGCGACGAAAAAATAGAGGCGGTAAACAAACCATCATTGTTTACCGACGGAATATATAAAGTCGTTGGTAAATGTGTCGTGAAAAGTTAAATTTAGCGACAGAATAATACCGTCGGCAAGTAAGATGGGAATTGGTGGAGGGAAATGACTTGTTGACATTACCGACGGAAAATTAGGGATGGAGTAGTCCATAGGTAAAATATAAACTAGTACATCGTTGTTGCCTTACGTTTGAACGTTATTAACTTAAACAAATTTTGTATAAGTTAATAACCTTCAAACGCAAGGCAACGATGACGTATTTGTTTATATTTTACTTCGTCCCTAATTTTTTTGTCAGTAAAATATAAACTAGTATGTTGTCGTTGCCTTGCGTTTGAACGTTATTAACTTAATCAAAACGATGTTGTTTTGTTTAGCTTAAAACACTCCCGCACAAAACCCTTCTCCCCCATCTCCATCGCTCCTTCTTTCTTCTCTTTCCGTCTCTATTCTGTCTTTCTCCCTGATAGCTGCGGTTTCTCCTTTGGCGCGAAGTCATCTATCGTTCGTGCTATGTCTAGTGACATCGTGCTACTTCTGGTCCTCCTCTCCGAGCAAGCAACCATTTTCGTTGAGATATATATGTTGACTGTGAGTGTTGTAGTTTAATTAATTAGTTTGTGTCTTTCATTTTTTTTCTATGTTTTGGTGTTTTGTGAATAGATAACAACATTATATGTTGAAATGTATGTGATAGAAGGGGAAAGATGTGGATTTGGATGGTATAATGGGATGATTATTTGATGAACATAAGGTGTTTGATAAAATGTCTATATGTCCCTATGTCTTTATTTCCATAAACATTATTGCTCTTGATATTAATATTGATAATAGACTCAATATTGTACAATAAAAAATAATATAGATGTAGCGCCCCCTTATCGCAGGGTATACACCGGGACGTCCGTAGGTCATTCCGATACATATCCTACGATAAGGGTGAGCTACGAAAAATCACTACAATACTTCACATGGCATCAT
>JANSVA010095252.1:0-31381 GCA_025504915.1 Erythroxylum reticulatum
TCAGACTATGCACATTTGAACTTTTGGCTAGCATATGATCATACCCTCTAATTGTTCAACTCATATCTTTCAGCTCAAACATCCAAAAATTTCACAATTTATACTAATTTAAAGCTAAAAGAATAAGCTACAAATTTGGTGAAGACAACTCAGCCTAACTCGGCCCAAATCAATCCATTTTATTCAATAATCACAGGACATGAGTTCTGTCCCTGGTAGTGCTAGACAGCCTAAGCTAAAACTCACTTCCATGCCAATTTTGAAAATCAAAGAGACAGAATTAAAATTCGACCTCTTCACACACAATGTAGAAATATGTCTCTAGTTTATTATGAATCAAAAAAGCTCTTCACACATAGTGTGGAAATATGTCTCTAGATTATTATGAATCAAAAAAGAACTCATTCTGAAATCTACAGCTCAAGTTATAATTAGAAAACCGAAACATGATCATGAAAATTTCCAGTTCATAATATTCCAGCAGACCTCCTCACTTTCATCCTATAAAGAAATTTCAAAACAATTCAAATAACTCTAAATTTTTATGAGAGAAAGAATAATGTCTTAGGAATCCATTGATCTAAGTTTCAAGTTATTTGAAGTTCGGATGAAAGAGTTATAGGCAAAAGATTGAGAGATGTTCAATGAAAATCTCAAGTTTTTAACCCACACATATAAGCCATCAACTTTTCTCTCTCTATCACGCCAACTTCATCTTCTCCACCGAAAGTTCCTTATTTTTTTTCCACTTTTACACCTCATGAACATTCATATCTACCACATACATTATATAAACCAACTTTCCTGCTCTTCCTTCAACTCATCAACTTACAACAAAGCAAAAATCCAAGGTTTAAACTAAATCATCAAAAATCCAAAACCTTACCTTCACTTTTTCCCTTTACTGTGTTTTATAACTTCTACATCTCTCTTTCTTTGGTTTTCCATTGCAACAACCCACGTTTTCCATCATTTTCCTCCTTAAAACACCACACCTCTTTATGCTCTATGCGTTCTTAAGCTTTAACCTCATTTAAACCCAACTCAAACAATACCTAACATCTATGCATATACTGGAAAAAAAAAAAAGACCCTGCATTTTCAACTGTTCTGCATATATGGCTTTACATGTGTTTTAAAATCCACCAATAACCACATCCCAATTTTCATTTCATCATATAGTTTCATTCTTTCCATCTCAAATGCAAAATTTAAATATAACACCCAAAAAACATAACATCACTCATGGCTTGTCATCACTTGCTACCTCTTTTCTGCATTTTTCTAACATCAATTTTCAACCCAAAAACAGTTCACGCATGCACCCATCCTCAAGCATGAAAACATCATCTCTTTGTCATTTAACATGAATTTAACCATAAAAATGAAAGCACAACTTACTTGTTTCCGGCAAAAACTCTAATAGTAAGAGTAAACAAAGCTTTCGGTGGTCAAGCACACAGCAAAAATCAATGACAAACAATAGAGATGGACTGGTTTCGGTGATGTATAAGCAAGGAAAGTTTTGCTTTTGCTTTTGTCAAAACCTTCACTATGAATAAACAATAGCAGAGGGGAACTTCAACGGGCATTTTGCATGCTTGAAATGTGTCGCTAAATAAAGCTACCACTTGTCACCATTTAACTAGTCTATTTATTTTTTATTTTTAATCTAAAAAATACCCAAATTTCCAAAAATTCCAAAAATTTCACCAAAAATCCAAAATATTACTAATACTCTCCAAATAAATTTTCAACTCAAAAAAATAATTCACCAAAAATTTCTAAAATATCCAATATACCAATTTTTTTCGAAAATTTCTAAAATTGAACAAAAATTTCGAAATAATAATAACACTCTCCAAATAAATTTTTAACTCAAACAAAAATTCAAAATTTTCATTTATGAACCAATTTACCCGGACATGCCAATGAATGCATGTACAATCATATGAATGTATGAAATAAATATGTATGTTACTGTTAATTATGCATGATGTGCATTTTCCTAATTTCTCATAATTTTCTATAATTCACAATTATAGCTCTAACATGGGTAACGGGATGTTACATTTAGACTCCGTTTAGGAGTTTAATCAATGTCGTTTGATTGGACGAAGAGATGAACAAGAACGACAAGCAATCTTGAAAGAAAGGCAAAGCCAAGTTCTGATATGAAATTTGTGATCCCAAAAATTAATATCCTTAAGAAAACATAAATAAGGCCTATTTATAATGGCCAAAAACCCTAATCCGAAATCTGACAAGATTAGGAAAATAAAAGACCGGAAAATAGCAAAATAGTCTAAAACAACAAATGCAAAATTGGGCCCCTAAACAGTGGAATTTGGCCCTCGAAGTTTCATCAGAGGCCTATGGCCCTTCGATGCATTTTAAAAAGTTGTCTGTCTCGCGCAACCCTTTTCATATGCAAGATTTAAGCCTTTTTTCGCATCCTACCGCAAACCTTGCCGTGGTTAAGATCTTCCATGTGATCCAAAGCTAACTGGTCCGCATCATTCCCTTCCACTTGTAAAGAACTCGACCTCGAGTTACCATCATCAGGGTGATAAAGATAAAGATCTGCCATGTTAAACGTTTTGGAGATCTTCATATGATATGGAAGGTCAAGAACATAAGCATTGTCATTGATCATCTGAATTATATTGAAAGGACCAATCTTCTTTGGATCCAGCTTTTTTTGTCTTCCTTCATGTTCTTTGCGCAAGTACACTATAACTTGATTACCAACCTTGAAGGACTGGAAATGTCTATGCTTGTCAGCGGCAATCTTGTACTTTTCATTGGACTCCTTCAGGTTCTGCCTCACCTGTTTAAACATATCAACATGCTGGTTAGCCAAATTGTTAGCTGCAACACTAGGAAGAACACCTACAGGAAGTGCAATAAGGTCAATTGTCTATGCTGGAGCCTTCCTATAAACAATGTCAAAGGGAGTCTTCTTAGTAGAGCTGTTGACAGAACTATTGTAAGCAAATTCGGCTTGAGGAAGAGCAAGATCCTAAGAAGTCTTCTTATCGTTGCATATGCAACGCAATAGATTTCCAAACGTGCGGTTCACCACTTCAGTTTGTCCGTCAGTTTGAGGATGTGTCGTACTACTATAATGAAGTTCAGTCCCAAAACGCTTCCATAGAATAGTCCAAAAATGAGCAAGTAATTGTTTTGGGTATGCCATGCAAACGAACAATCTTCTGGAAAAACAGTTTGGCAATATGAGATGCATCACTAGTCTTCTTGCAAGGAATGAAGTGTTCCATTTTTGAAAACCTGTTAACTACCACATAAATAGAGTCAGAACCACGTTGGGTATATGGCAAACCAAGAATAAAATCCATTGACAAGTCTTCCCAAGGATGATCGGGAATAGGCAATAGGGTGTATAATCCTGTGTTCTGCAAATGACCCTTCTGTGTTTGACAAACTCGACATTTTTGAACCATCTTCCCTGTTTCTCTCTTTAGCTGTGGCCAATAGTAACGCTCTTCCAACCCCGCAATAGTCTTGTCACGACCTAGATGACCACATTCATGAATTTCTCGAATCAACAATTCTCGCAATGAGGAACGAGGAATACACAACCTGTTTCCTTTGAAAAGAAAACCTTCATGTATCATAAACCCATCAATAGGTTCTCGATTCTATACTTGCTGCCATATCTCTGCGAATCTACATCCTCAGCATAAAGATCCTTTAGAACTCAAATCCCATAACCTTTTGACTCACTGTAACCAATAAAGTTGCTCTTCTACTCAATGCATCTGCGACCTTATTTGTAACACCAGGCTTGTATTTGATGATATAATTAAAAGCTCCTATATAGGCTGCCCAACGCACCTGCATCTTGTTTGCATGCTTTTGAGTCGACAGATGAATTAATGATTTATGATCTGTATGGACAATGAACTCTCGTCCAATAAGATAATGTTCCCACGTCTTGAAGGCTCGAAAAATTGCATAAAATTCCTACTCATAAGTACCCCACTGCTGCCTAGCTTCATTCAACTTTTCACTAAAAAATGCAACGGGCCTACCATATTAAGATAAAACACCTCCAATTCCAACACCACACGCATCACAATCAACCTCAAACAGTTTATCAAAATCAGGTAAAGCAAGAATAGGAGCAGAAGTAAGCTTATCTTTAATGTCCTCAAAGCTTTTGTTGGCGGCTTCAGTCCATTTAAATTTCTGAACTCTCTCCTTCTTCAAAAAATCAGTAATTGGAGCCACAATACTGTTGAAAATTTTGATAAACCTCCTATAAAAAGTAGCAAGTCCATCAAAACTGTGAACTTCCGTAATACTTTTGGGAATGGGCCAATTTTGAACTGCTTCTACTTTCTTGTCATCTACATGAATCCCTTCTGAGCTAACAATATACCCAAGAAACAAAACTCTTTCGGTCGTAAATGTGCACTTCTTCAGGTTGATAAACAACACATTTCCTTCTAAAGCTATCATAACTTCTCGAAGGTGTTACATCTGCTCTTTAATGCTGCGACTAAAAATTAAGATATCATCAAAATAAACAACCATGAATCTGTGTAAGAAAGGGCGTAGAACCTGGTTCATAAGTCGCATGAACATGCTTGGTGTATTCGTCAACCTAAATGGCATAACCAACCACTCATATAAGCCTTCCTTAGTTTTAAAGGTTATCTTCCATTCATCTCCCTCCTTCATCCGAATCTAATGATAGCCACTTTTAAGATCAATCTTTGAGAAAATTGTAGAACCAGATAGCTAATCCAGCATATCATCCAAGCGAGGAATAGGAAAACGATATTGAACAGTAATTTTATTGATGGCTCTTCTATCCACGCACATTCTCCACCTACCGTCTTTCTTCGGTACCAGTAACGCAGGAACTCCACAAGGACTGATGCTCTCATGGATGTGTCCCTTCTTCAACAATTCTTCCACTTGTTCTTATAGAATTTCACTCTCCTTTGGGCTCATCTTATAATGGGGCAGATTAGGCAATGTAGAACCCGGAATGAAATCAATCTGATGCTGAATATCCCTTAAAGGTAGGAGTGTTGATGGCTCCTCAACTAAGGTAGGGAATTCTTGCAGCAGCTCTTTGAAGGGTTTTGGTAAAGATAGTGTCTCCTCCTCTGTTGGTGTCTTGTCCTCTTTAATTTTCTTTCTAAGTAGTAGGGCCACATCCTACACACCCTTAGCAACATCCTGCCCTTCCACTTTAGAAGGTTTCACTGATCCAAAAGGCAAAATAATGATCCTCTTCATGTTCCAAGTGAACTTGTATAAGTTCTCCTTCCCTCTATGTTCAGCATCAACATCATACTGCCAAGGACGACCTAACAAAACTCCACAAACATCCATATCCACAACTATCTATGATCAATCTGCAAACCGCTTCTCCCACTCGAAATTTTACTTGGAATATCTTCCTCCTTTGCGTCTCTTCTTCCTGTTTTGGAGAACATAAATTTTTTTTCACCACAAAAAAGTTACTTCTCCATCTTCTGAGCCAGCAATTGAACCTTCATCCCCATCTGCTTCTTCCTCACAATCAACTACCTCCTCAATCACGTTAACCTGTCGTCGATTAATAGATGCTCTTCCTTCTGAACAATTATTTGATGTATGCCCCAACTTTCTGCAACGATAACAGGTGTTTCTAGTTGGTTTTTTATAAGGATTGGTTCTGCTTCTGTCCACTTCAGGTGTCTTTACCTTGTTGTCTTTCTTCTCTTCCATAGCATTGTGATTACTTCCCGAATTTACAGCCCTAGAAGATTGCCTACCATAATACCCTCGATATGTCTGACTGCCTAGCGAACCCGAATTTCAGTAATTTAAATTTCGATTACACTGTTGTCGAGGCTGACATTCAACTCGGTCTTCATCCCTCTTCGCCATCTCAATAGCATCTGCTAATGTGAAAATTGCAGCAACACCCATCATACACCGAATTTCATGATTCAACCCCTCTGGTAATGAGGTACCTGTTGCACTTCGTTTTCACAATTATCACATCTTGCTTGCAGCCTCAAAAACTCTTCTGTATACTCATCCACCTTCCTACTTCCCTGCGTTCAATAATGATAATGGTTGTACAATACCTGTACGTGATCACTAGGTAAGAATCTTTGTTGGATCATAAGCTTCATATCCAACCAGTTTTGAATAGGTGGATGTTGTCTGCGATAGCACTCATTCTGGACAGAAGTCTACCATGCTATTGCACCGCCTTTCAATTTGTAAGCCACAATAGGAACCCTACATTCGTCTTCCACATCCATAACCTCAAAGAATCTTTCAACCTCTACTAACCAATCTAAAACAGCTTCTACATCCAATGTACCATTAAAATTATGAAGATCTACCTTGATTTTGTAGCCATCATTTTGATTTTCACAACCCCTGTAATTCTGAGCTGCTCTAATCTGATCTAGTGGTCCTCTATAAACTGGTTGCGGATCTGCAACCCTAGGAATTGCCGTTGCAGGAGGATGGTTAATCCTTCCTAGGTTTAACTGCTCTTCCAGCACCTGTCTTATTTCTGCTATTTGATCGGATAAGTTTGCCATGGATGTTTCTAAGATAGTAAGTCGTCTTCGTAATTGGCGGCCATGGAGGATAGGCTCTGATACCAACTAACGCAGAACGGAAGTTATGAATGGAACAAGAACGTTTAGACTCCGTTCAGGAGTTTAATCAATGTCGTTTGATTGGACAAAAAGATGAACAAGAATGATAAGTGATCTTGAAAGAAAGGCAAAGCCAAATTTTGGAATGAAATTTGTGATCCCAAAAATTAATATCCTTAAGAAAACATAAATAAGACCTATTGATAATGGCCAAAAACCCTAATCTGAAACCTGACAAGATTAGGAAAATAAAAGACCAAAAAATAGTAAAATAGTCTTTAAAAAAATAAACACAAAATTGGGCCCCTAAACAGTGGAATTTGGCCCTCAAAGTTTCATCAGAGGCCTATGGCCCTTTGATGCATTTTAAAAAGTTGTCTGTCTCGCGCGACCCTTTTCATATGCAAGATTTAGGTCTTTTTTCACATCCTACCGCAAACCTTGCCGCGTTCAAGATCTTCCATGTAATCCAAAGCTAACTGGTCCGCATCATACACCTTCTTATGTAAATGCCCATATAGAAAGGCATTATTTATATCTAATTGATGGATAAGCCAATGTATATATGATTGTAGTAACTAATCTAGCTACAAGAGAAAAGGATTCAAAATAGTCAATTGAATCTCTTAGATACCAAACTTGCTTTATACCTCTCCACTGTTCCATCTAGCTAGATTAAACTTTGTCTTGCAAAACCATTTAGATCCTATAGGCTTAAGTATAGGTGATAAAATTTTCAATTGCTAAGTACCATTTCAAGGACAGTAAGCTCTTTGTTCACGACTTCTATCCACTTAGAATTAATATAAGCTTATTTATAAGAATGTTTAGTAAGGGTGATTGTTCTAAATCATCTTAACAATAGAACAATAAGAAAAAATGTTTTCATTAAAAACAATTTCTTTTAATGGGAAAAATTTATGATTTGTTAATTTATAAACCTTATATGCTTTTTGTCCTATATAAAAACCTATAAAGATGCATTTAGATGCTCTAGGATCCAACTTGTCATTTTTGGGTTATGTGCTTGTAACGTAACACAAGTAACCAAAACACTTTATCATAGTGTAATCAAGTGGCTTATGGTTTAACATTTCAGATGATTTTTTCTATTAAAGAATAATATATGTTGCCATTAGTATAGACTTTTCCCAAGATTTGATTTCTGATTTGGATTGAAACACGAGGGATCTTGCCACTTGCAAAAGGTGTTTTTGTTTTCTTTCAACAGCACCATTACGTTGTGGTTTCTATGGACAAGTTTTTCAAATACAATCTCTTTATCAGTTAATAGTTTTTAGAATTCAGTGTTTATGATTTTTTACGATTGTTAATTTTAATTATCTCGACAGAGGTTTTGGTTTTGGTTGGCTAAGAGGTTTAAGAAATAGGCCAAGGCTTGGTTAATTTAATTTTTATGGGCAAGCAAAAAAGGTCCATGTAGCTCTAGTTTGATCATCACAATAGTAATACGTAATGTGCATACACCTAATAAAGATGGTTTTGTGATAAGGACCCTAGAGATTTAAGTAAATAAGTCCAAAAGAATTTTTTGTACAAGAATCATTTTGATGAAACATAAGCCTGTGTTGTTTTGAAAGTGGACAAATGACACAGGTTTTTAGTTTAGAAAAACTACCTTTATTAATGAAATGTAAATGCTTCAAAACTTTGCATGGTCTAATCTTTGATGCCAAATTAAAGCGCAATCTTCAGAAAATTTATTTGTGAACTATGAAGTATTACATGATTCAGAAGCAGTATAGTAAAATTTATCGGTAAGGGGCATCTAAGTATCAAAATAAGAATGGTCTGGAATTTATAATGTAACTATCAATTTTTTCAATTGTCAGTACTTCCTTAACTGTAGGTTCTACGTTTCATGATGGGTAGAAAGAAAGTGAATTCCATCTTTTCTATTTCTGTAAATTTATTGATAGACAAGAGATTACATCTAAAACTAAGTATATGTAAAGAATCTGTCAATATGAGTTTTGGATGTAATTGTACATCACCTGCATCATGTATGAGTCTTAAGATTCCATAAGGTAAAATGTAATTTTCCAAGTACCTTTATCCAACAAATCAAGTGTATTGATCAAAGCATAATCTAGCTTTATGCCTGCACATGGTTGGAGACGAGTAAAATTTATATAAGTGCTCTCTAGAGCTGCTTTTCCCTATAAGAATTTGACCATTTGTTATATCATGCTTGCAAAAGTTGAGTTCCAATTACCAGTCTCTTTTTTTATTTTTTTCAACTGCATAAAATGGTGTCTTGACCATATTAGCAGCTCTTAATAGCTTTCCTTTTCCTTTCTTCTCCTGTAATTTTTTATACCAATCTAGATAGCCAACAAGATTCTTTTAGATGTCCCTTTATACTACAATGGTCACATGTCAACGGTTGCTTTTCAACTTTCTTGTTTGCATCTCCTTTCTTATTATTACTCTTAGATTGAATATTTTGTTTGTCATTTATGCTTTTCATCGTCATAGCTGATATTTTACATTTTCAGGGAAGTTTGTGCACACTGCTCTCTATCTACCTACTCTTAAAATTATAGACTATGTTTTGTATATGTTTATGAGTGGATCCATCATTACTATCTAATATTATTAACCCCATCAGAAATTGCATCAACTCACTGTCTAAGTTCAACTCATCCATAACATTTCCAACTTCATATATACATCTACTATAGTTACATCTAGGAATAAGCTTTAAACATCTTAATTCATCTGCCAGTCTTTTAAGATAAATGAGATATTTTGCAACAAACATATTACCTTGAGTCATTGTGTTGATCTCTCTCTAAAGGATAGGACCATTACACTCACCGTAGCATTTCTCAATTTCCTTCTAAAGTTCATAATCACATGTAGCATATAGATAGGTGTCTACTAGCTCTTTCCCAAGAGAAAAGGTGGAAAGTTGTATGCTGGTGGTGGTATCAAAGCCATAAACAGTAACCCAGTACCTTGTGAGTACTGATACCTTGTGGTATCAGAGACATAACCAGTATTTGTTGGTTTGTGGTCAGGTAGAGTCGGTAAAGCCGAATACACCTGCGTACCCCTTGGAGATTTCTTCTCCTCGCTTCGTAACCCACTACTACCCGTGTATTACTTGGAAACGTACCTTTGCCTCTTTGTCTAGGGAGAAAAATTATGATTCAAGTTAAAAGGGAGTACGAAGAGAGTTGCATAAGAAAATGGAAACTTCTTCAGATCCAGTTCATTTATCTTCTAGCTTGTCTTTAGCGAGTTTACCTAAAAATATAAAGCGTGTGTTATCCAACAAAATAGAAAATCTTGTTGAAATTACCTATGTTCCTGTAGAAAATCGTGTTTATGAGTCTTCTTTACCTTTGTTAAGTCCTTACAACATATATTCTTGTGACCGTTCTTGGACAAGAAGTATTAGGAGTGTGCTATCTACTAATAGACCTTGTGTGAAGAAAATCATCTAAAGTTCCAAACTGGAACAGTGTGGTCTCAGATCTACAACGGCAGAACAATAGGTAAAGCTTGAAATCCCTAAGGAGATGATCCCCTTATGGAAAGAGCAAAGCCATACACATCTTCATATTGGAGCTATATGACTTGTTCTTACCTTACATGGAAGAAAAGTTATTCGTGCAACAGCCAGGATATCCCTTCTCGACACTGCCTACACAACGTATCAAAATGCACTGATTGGTACCCTGCTGACAACTCTTGATAGAGGAAGTGTCATCTTGACCATAGCACCTAATTTTAACATCAGGTTGGATGATCCTACGTTATCTGAATGTTTACAAGTTCAGATCCAGATCACTGGAGCAGATCAAGATCCTACAGCCATCATGGCTACTATACATCACCAGATGATCTATCATCTGCAGTATCATGCATTGGATATAAACTTTCCCAACTCCACTTTGGATGCTCTTTACATGGTTGCTGATGTTGCTAATAATCAGACAACTATCATTCAAATCCCGAAGCAGTTGCCTGTACAGGAGCTTGAAAAGTTGATGGCTACAGAATGGATTACCAACTACCAGAAGGTATTCCACGCTCCTCATCGACACTCTTTTCATACAACGACTCCTCCGATTCTGAGGACACTGAAAGATGGCTCAGTCAAGTCCATCTACACCAGACCTAGCGACAACACGCCTGGTCCATCTACATCAGCCTCAATCCTGATGATCCAGCCCATTGAAGTACAAGATCTATCAGATCTATCAACTAGGGCTACAAGCCTTAAGATCCAGCCTGTATTTTCTCATAGGGAAGGTAAAGACGATCCTCCTATTCATTATTTCAAATCTAATGGAGATCCAGTCTATGTAAGTCATCATCGTGGACACTTTGTATGGGATGTCGACCCATCCATGTGCGAACCAGATTGTGAGATCTGTCTCAATCCAAAGTCAGACACAGATGACGATGATCCTAGACATCAAAGGAGAAGGAAGCGGTGCTTGCCTTCTCGTGATTATCCTCATCTTGGTGAGGATCCAGATCTAAACGATCATAACGGTCTATCCACGAGAGAAAGATCCAAACCAAAGTCTCATAATGAGAGGTTCAGGTCTTCTATGTTTCAGATGTCAGATCCCTGCAAATCTACTGGTGGATCGTGTAGATCTAAGCCAGCAATTCCTGTTACAACTCCTACTCCTGTACCTTGCATGATGGTATTACCAGATGAGGATCACTTTCCTCAATTATCATGGAGTACTGATGAAACACAGCGGGTTATCTTCAACCCTTATATCAAAACGTCAGAAATTACTTCACATGGGACTCTAATGTCAAATCCTAGTGATGAAGTGCTAAACTAGCAAACATCTAATGCAGTAACACATAACAAAGTTCTGAGAAGGATTGATTCCAACACCATCAAGTTGTTCAGATGAGAAATCACTCTTCGCTTTAGAAGAACAACCTTCAGAGTCATCATATGAACCACTCAGCTAACCATCGACTGATTCCTTAGTAAACTTTGCTGATCTATCAGAATTATCTAATGTTCTGATGACTATGCCTTAATATACTAAAGAACCAGAAATCAGTGAAGCTGAATCCATAAGAATTGAACCTGTCAGACCTGAACCAACACCTCAAGAAATACCAGATGCGGCTGTACAGCGTACCAAGCCTACTTCAGGACCTTAGTTTACTTTTGATGATCTACCTCCAAAGAAATGACGAGATAGACTTCATGAGTTCGATGCTTGGATTGATCTAAAAATGACCAGACCGAATTATCTACTCTCAGATATTTTGTCTGAATTTACATCCAGATTTACTGGTACTTTGTGAGAATAGTGGCAAAGTGTTAGTGAGTATCAACATCTTCAGTATATATAAGTTACAACTGCTGGAGCACTACTTGGCATAATTCATAAAGAATTTATTGGTGACTTCCAGTTGATTGACAAACAGATCCGTCAGGAATACTTCAAGATGAAATGTTGTTCGCTTGATAAGAGAGATCTTCAAAAGCATTATAAGCGCATGACGGAAAGGTATTATCTCTTGAATGGATGGAATGATATTAATTTGCGATACACTTTTATCTCATCCCTTCCAGATGAAATACAACCAAAACTGCAAAGGACCATTACTTCACTTCAAAGAGACATGGAAATAATATCTCTTGGAGAAATCTATCAACTTTCTATAGCTTCTCTTGACAAGTTATGTGATCAGCATACTTTGTTCAAGAATATCTTAAAAGGGGGTCCAGTTTTGAAAAAGGCATGTAAGCAGCCTCATCTCCAGATCAAATGCAAAGATCAACAGACTTGTAAGTGTCATAGCAGCAAGAAAGCTCATCAATCTTAAGTTTACTATGAAAGGAGAAAGTTCCACAGAAAGAAGGAAGGCAAGAAGCCTTGGAAGCAGAACTTTAAACAGAAGAACAGGAGCAACAAGTATAAACGTTTGCGGTTCTCTAAGAAATCATTACATCGACGCAAGCAAAAGCCTCGATGTTTTGTCTATGGAAGGTTGGAGCATTTAGAAAATAACTATCCTAAGGCAATCAGGAAAGATGCCAAGTTCCTGGAGAAACTTGAAAAACTTTTGCCTATTCATCCTCAGAGTCATATTGAGGATCTACTAGAAGAACAATCTAGTGAGGACAGTGAAACTCAGTTTGTTGTTTCTGCCTCAACAGATGAAGAAGAATCGTCACAATCAACTGCCTCTACCAGTGATGATTCAGTATGCATGTTACAGCAGACATATCTGAAGATAGATCGTACTCCATATCAACGACCATATGTCCAGATCCAGATTTTTTAGCAAGACAAATATGATAGACCCATTAAAGCTATTGGGTTTATGGATACTAGTTCTATACGATCATGAAATCCAATATCCTACCAACAGAAGCATGGACATCTCATGAAGAGTATTTTACTGCAGCTGATGGGAATTCTTTCAAAATTGGGTTAAGAACAAGAAGCAGAATTGGTATTCGCTTTTTTCTTCAGTGTACAGTTTGGACTAAAGTACTTGGAAACAATCTACAAGACCCAGACCTTCTTATTGGAATGGATGTTTACTGCAAAGCCAAACATCTACAGATCTTACCCATAGGCCTCAGGTATTGAAAAATTTTAAGTCCATACACTGATATAAAAAATGTGTTTGAACTTACTCAGGTTCCTACATGTTACACTAGACTTCGAGATAAACTGTTAAGCTACTATCCAGAGTCTCATGCACAGTTTACTCATTCAAATCCTCTGTGGAAAAATTCAGACTTCTTCACAAGTCTGCATTTAAAAAGAATGAGGATATCAATCCTACGAAAGCCACACATTCAGGAATGAATCCTGATGACTTGAAGCTAACACAAGATGAGTACGCTATTCTATTACAGTAAGGATTGATTAAACCCACAAAGTCAAATTTGGCTTGTCAAGCGTTCTATGTCCATAAACGTTCAGAGCAAAAACTTGGAAAGAAACGTTTAGTGATAGACTACAAGCCTCTGAATGTGTTCCCGCAAGATGATAAGTTTCCTCTGCCTAAAATTAGTACACAGGTACTATTTCTTAAGGAAGCTGTTATCTTCTCAAAGTTTGATCTTAAAGCAGGTTTTTGGCAATTGGGTATTCACCCTGAAGAATGTTACAAGACTGTATTTTGCATTCCCCATGCTCAGTACCAATAGACTGTGATGCCCTTTGGACTCAAAGTCGCTCCATCGCTGTTTCAAAAGGCCATTACCAAAATTTATGAGCCTATCCTCAACAGTGTCTTGATCTACATTGATGATATCTTACTGTTTTCAAAAACCCATGAGGAACATCAGTCCCTTCTTCAACAGTTTTTGGACCTTACACAGTAGTATAGGATAATACTTTCAGCTTCGAAAAGCACTATTGGTAAAACAGAAATAGAATTTCTTGGAATGCAATTCAAGGATGGATTCTATCAGCTAGGCCCACATATTGCAAAAGAATTGTTGCAATTTCTTGATGAAATCCTCACTGTTAAGCAGATCCAACAATTCGTTGGAATTGTCAATCATATTAGAGATTTTATTCCACATGTGGTAGCCTTTACATCAAGCTTATCTAAGCTCTTACACAAGAATCCACCAACTTGGGGAGTTGAACAGACTACAGCTTTCAAACATCTCAAAAACCTTTGTCAGAATCTTTCACCATTGAAATGTTCTGATCACAGACCATCTTTCTCTCAGACAGATGTTAGTCTCAGTACGATAGGCATAGCTAACCTATCTACACAGAATACACAGCATCCACCTTGGCCACCAGATACTTTTTTACACTATAAGTATCCTTCTTCTCATTCTCAAAAACACAAAAAGATTTTCATTCCTTTCTCTACTTAATTTTGTATAATGACTAGCAATTCTCTCTTTGCTTTCATAAAAATGTCTTTTCCTCCTATCACTAAAAGACCTAGGAATGTTGAACAAGTAGTTTCTCTTTGTCGAATGAGTTTATTTTATTATCTTCATTTTTCTCTTGTTGAACATAATCTTCTTGGTAGTCCTTCTATGTTCAACCTTAAGGCACCATACCTTCATGCGTTAACTCGTTCTGAGCCCTTCACAAAAGCACATTATGGTATTTATGGGCATTATCTTCTTTATATGCCTGTGCCATTTCTTTTTCTCCTCTTGATCTTTATCAACATCTCTATGACATAAATAATGGAAGTTCTCTATTATGGACTTTTCTTGAATGGTTTCAGCCTCTAGATTAATGGAAACAACAATGTGGTATTATCGTCTCTCATTATCGTCTTAAAACATCTTCAGAAAGCCGACAAGCTTCTTGTTGTTTCTTCATTATTCATCGTCCATATCGTGAACAAGCAACTGGTGAACTTTATACAGAGCCACGTGTACAACATTATTACACATCTCTCTATTGGCCAAGACGTCATAATAATGTCTTCTTAGCTCTTTGAGATTTTCTCAAAGAGATTAATCATTTTCTTGACACACCAGTATTGACTACATCTATTGAACCATATCCTGAAGAATTTACACTTGGTGAACCTGAAGCACTAGAAGTTGATATGCCTGATTCCAATAGTCCTTAGTATGACACAGAAGATACAGTCTCCAACATTGCAGGACCTTTACACCTCGATAACTCTGCTTTCCAAGATGCTCAAGATCCAAATGATTATTCATATAGCCCTAATGAAGCTGAGATAGATTGCTTGCTGCACCAACTCCATCAATATGAGCTTAGATCAAAACGCCCTAAAACAAACAGCTCAAGTGATCCAGACTCTCCTTCTAATCTCCAATCATGGCATGAAGAAATTCGTGACAAATAATTTATTGATAACTTTGGATTCTCTGGAGACATAACTTTTGAGGAAGTTTTGTCTTTAAAGCTACAGAGATATTAAAGGTTTCTTTGTGGTCCCCACAACTACCGTTCTAAGATTCCTTTTTTGTCAGAAGACTGTGTGCTTTAAGACTTTTGTACAAAGTAGATACTTTTGTACTATTCACTTTAAGACTTTATTTAAAAGTAGTTTACTTTTTCAAAGTTAGGTGAATTATTAGCTTTACTTTTGTAAAGTAGATTCCTTAGAGATAAGGTTAGGTTTGCTTTTGTTAAAGCTGTATTATTATGTCTTTAGGATAGTTTACATTTTTATCCCTTCCTTGGCCTATATAAGCAAGGTTCATCTTAGTTTGTAATCAAATTTTCTTTATCAAGCATTTGATATATGAAATGAAGAAGTGTTCATTCACCTATCTCTTCTAGATAACCTCCATAAATTGAAATCCTCTTCCCTTTCCTCAGTTCAAAGACGGTAGAGATGAGTATGCTCTACACTTGCCTTACATAAGGATCTTGTATATCAGAAAATCTATGACAATCTGGATGAACTGTTGCTTCTAATTCTGCTGCCTTGTTGTTATCAGAAGCATTAACAGGGAATGACGAGTAAGAGTGTGTGAGTGAAGTAGTGTTCCTAAAAGGCAAGAGCGGTAAGTCCCGTGTGAAGCCGAGGGAAAGGCGTTGAGGAGTGTAAGACTCTGATGTCTAGAACAGCTACGTAGTGATACACACTTCCAATCCAACTTTGGTTAGTCAATGTCACCAACTAGAAGGTGGTTTAGATGTGAGTTAGTCGGGAAGGTTAACCAGAAAAGGTCATAGTTTTCCTGTGTCGCCCTATAACGGATCTTAGGGTCAACCTTGTGGTATCAGAGCTAGGTAGAGATGAGTATGCTCTACACTTGCCTTGAATAAGGATCTTGTGTATCAGAAAATCTATGACAATCTGGATGAACTATTGCTTCTAATTCCACTGCCTTGTTGTTGTTAGAAGCATTAACGAGGAATCACGAGTAAGAGTGTACAAGTGAAGTAGTGTTCCTAAAAGGCGAGAGCAGTAAGTCCCGTATGAAACCGAGGGAAAGGCGTTGAGGGGTGTAAGACTCCGATATCTGGAATAGCCACATAGTGATCCACACTTCCAATCCGACTTTAGTTAGTCGATGTTGCCAACCAGAAGGTGGTTTAGATGTGAGTTAGCCGAGAGGGTTAACCAGAAAAGGTCATAGTTTCCCTATGTCACCCTATAATGGATCTTAGGGTCAATCTTGTGGTATCAAAGCCATAAATAGTAACCCAGTACCTTGTGAGTACTGATACCTTGTGGTATCAGAGACATAACCAGTATTTGTTGGTTTGTGGTCAGGTAGAGTCGGTAAAGCCGAATACACTTGCGTACCCCTTGGAGATTTCTTCTCCTCATTTCGTAACCCACTACCGCCCATTTGTTACTTGTAAACGTACCTTTGCCTCTTTGTATAAGGGAAAAATTATGATTCAGGTTAAAAGGGAGTAAGAAGAGAGTTGTATAAGAAAATGGAAACTTCTTCAGATCCAGTTCATTTATCTTCTAGCTTGTCTTTAGCGAGTTTACCTAGAAATGTAAAGCATGTGTTATCCAATAAAATAGAAAATCTTATTGAAATTACCCATGTTCCCGTAGAAAATCGTATTTGTGAGTCTTCTTAACCTTTGTTAAGTCCTTACATCATATATTCTTATGACCGTTCTTAGACGAGAAGTATTAGGAGTGTGCTATCTACTAATAGACCTTGTGTGAAGGAAATCATCCAAAGTTTCAAACTAGAATAGTGTGGTCTCAGATCTACAACAGTAGAACAATACTTAAAGCTTGAAATCCCTAAGGAGATGATCCCCTTATGGAAAGAGCAAAGCCATACACATCTTCATATTGGAGCTATACGACTTGTTCTTACCTTACATGGAAGAAAAGGTATTCGTGCAATAGCCAGGATATCCCTTCTCGACACTGCCTACATAACGTATCAAAATGCAATGATTGGTACCCTGCTGACAACTCTTGATAGAGGAAGTGTCATCTTGACCATAGCACCTAATTTTAACTTCAGGTTGGATGATCCTACATTATCTGAACATTTACAAGTTCAGATCCAAATCACTAAAGCAGATCAAGATCCTATAGCCATCATGGCTACTCTACATCACCAGATGATCTATCGTCTGCAGTATCATACATTGGACGTAAACTTTCCCAACTCCACTTTGGATGCTCTTTACATGGTTGCTGATGTTGCTAATAATCAGACAACTGTACAGGAGCTTGAAAGTTGATGGCTACAGAATGGATTACCAACTACCAGAAGGTATTCCATGCGCCTCATCGACACTCTTTTCATACAACGACTCCTCCGATTCTGAGGACATTGAAAGATGGCTCATTCAAGTCCATCTACACCAGACCTAGCGACAACACGCCTAGTCCATCTACATCAGGGTCAATCCTGATGATCCAGACCATTGAAGTACAAGATCTATCAACTAGGGCAACAAGCCTTAAGATCTAGCCCGTATTTTCTCATCCGGAAGGTAAAGATGGTCCTCCTATTCATTGTTTCAAATCTAATGGAGACCCAGTTTATGTAAGTCATCATCGTGGACATTTTGTATGGGATGTCGACCCATCCATGTACGAACCAGATTGTGAGATCTGTCTCAATCCAGAGTCAGACACAGATGACGATGATCCTAGATATCAAAGAAGAAGGAAGAAGAAATCCAAGCCCAAATCTCGGTGCTTTCCTTCTTGTGATTATCCTCATCTTAGTGAGGATCCAGATCTAGATTATCATAATGGTCTATCCATGAGAGAAAGATCCAGACCAAAGTCTCATAATGAGAGGCTTAGGTCGTCTATGTTTCAGATGTCAGATCCCTACAGATCTACTGGTAGATCGTGCATATCTAAGCTAACAATTCCTATTACAACTACTACTCCTGTACCTTGCATGATGGTATTACCAGATAAGGATCACTTTTCTCAATTATCACGGAGTACTGATGAAACACAGCAGGTTATCTTCAACCCTTATATCAGAACGTCAGGAATTACTTCACAAGGAACTCCAATGTCAAATCCTAGTGATGAACTGCTGAACTGGAAAACATCTAATGTAGTAGCACAGAACAAAGTTCTGAGAAGGATTGATTCCAAGCTGGATGGAATTATTCAACAAAATATTGCTACTCATCGAAAAGTCAATTCTGTTGCGGAACAAATACAAACGATGTATCGATCATACAAAGCTCAGGTTCAGCATCTTGATGCTGAACTCAAACAATACATCTCAGCCCAATACATGGGGCCAGAATTTGACTTGAAAGTTCGAAAGATACAAGAGATACAAAGTACTGTACAAAAAATAGAAGCAGACATGCATGCTTCACAATCTTAACAGATATATGGCTTATCTTCTTGAGATTTCTCAACTCTTCAGCCATCATATCCTACACCTGTGTATCAACGGTATCCAGAAGAAGCTGACTATTCAAAGGTATTCAAATTCAATTACCCTTTGATTAGACAGTATGTACATCCTCGGACAACTCAAGAAAAACCTCAACTATCAAAGCCAAAGTCAACATCTAATCACAAGCCTCAAGTTTCTGATCATTCTTCAAAGGTTCCAGAAGCTTCATCTTCTTATACACCTTTCGAACCAGAAGAACGGTGGAGAAAACCTTTAAGGATTCAAACTCCTCCAGAATCTCCACCACCAACACTAGTATAACCTTCCACCTTTTCTCTTAGGAAGGATAAAGCAAAGCAGACAGAGTACATAGCTACTCTGACTTCTAAACCTCTTGCAGATAATTCCAGTTCTCTTTCAGAGAAATCTGATGGGGAAAGCAATACATTTGAAGTCTCTGCAACACCATCTAGTTGTTCAGATGAGAAATCACTCATCGCTTCAGAAGAACAACCTTCAGAGTCATCATATGAACCAATCAGTTGACCATCGACTGATTCCTCAACAAACTTTACTGATCTATCATAATTATCTAATGTTCTGATGACTATGCCTCAATATACTGTAGAACCAAAAATCAATGAAGCTGAATCCAAGGGAACTGAACCTGTCAGAACTGAACCAACACCTCAAGAAATACCAGTTGTGACTGTGCAGTATACCAAGCCTACTTTAGGACCTTAGTTTACTTTTGATGATCTACCTCCAAAGAAATGGCGAGATAGACTTCATGAGTTCGGTGCTTGGATTGATCTACAAATAACCAGACCGAATTATCCATTCTCGGATATTTTGTCTGAATTTACATCTAGATTTACTGGTACTTTGCCAGAATAGTAGCAAAGTGTTAGTGAGCATCAACGTCTTCAGTATATACAAGTTACAACTGCTGGAGCACTACTTGGTATAATTCACAAAGAATTTATTGGTGACTTCCAGTTGATTGACAAATAGATCCATCAGGAATATTTCAAGATGAAATGTTGTTCGCTTGATAAGAGAGATCTTCAAAAGCATTATAAGCGCATGACGGAAAGGTATTATCTCTTGAATGGATGGAATGATGTTAATTTGCGATACACTTTTATCTCATCCCTTCCAGATGAAATACAACCAGAACTGCAAAGGACCATTACTTCACTTCAAAGAGATATGGCAACAATATCTTTTAGAGAAATCTATCAGCTTTCTAAAGCTTCTCTTGACAAGTTATGTGATCAGCATACTTTGTTCAAGAATATCTTAAAAGGGGGTGCAGTTCTGAAAAAGGCATGTAAGCAGCCTCATCTCCAGATCAAATGCAAAGATCAACAGACTTGTAAGTGTCATAATAGCAAGAAAGCTCATCAATCTCAAGTCTACTATGAAAGGAGAAAGTTCCATAGAAAGAAGGAAGGCAAGAAGCCTTAGAAGCAGAACTTTAAACAGAAGAACAGGAGCAACAAGTATAAACGTATGCGGTTCTTTAAGAAATCATCACATCAACGCAAGCAAAAGCCTCGATGTTTTGTCTATGGAAGCTTGGAGCATTTAGCAAATAACTATCCTAAGGCAACCAGGAAAGATGCCAAGTTCCTGGAGAAACTTGAAAAACTTTTGCCTATTCATCATCAGATTCATATTGAGGATCTACTAAAAGAACAATCTAGTGAGGACAGTGAAACTCAGTTTGCTATTTCTGTCTCAACAGATGAAGAAGAATCGTCACAATCATCTGCCTCTACCAATGATGATTCAGTATACATTTTACAGCAGACATGTCTGAAGATAGATCGTACTCCAGTTCAATGACCATATGTCCAAATCCAGATTTTTCAGCAAGACAAATATGATAGACCCATTAAAGCTATTAGGTTTATAAATACTGGTTCTAGTCGTACGATCATGAAACCCAATATCCTACCAGCAATTTACTATAGCTGATGGGAATTCTTTCAAAATTGGGTTAAGAACAAGAAGCAGAATTGGTATTCACTTCTTTCCTTAGTGTACAGTTTGGACTAAAGTACTTGGAAGCAATCTACCAGGGCCCAGACATTCTTATTGGAATGGATGTTTACTGCGAAGCCAAACATCTACAGATCTTACCCATGGGCCTCAGGTATCGAAACCTTTTGAGTCCATACACTGATATAAAAAACGTGTTTGAACTTACTTAGGTTCCTACATGTTACGCTGGACTTCGAGATAAACTGTTGAGCTACCGTCCAGAGTCTCATCAAATCCTCTGTGGAAAAATTCAGACTTCTTCATAAGTCTGTCATTTAAAAAGAATGAGGATATAAATCCTACGAAAGGCACACATCTAGGAATGAATCCTGATGACTTGAACTAGCACGTGATGAGTGTGTTGTTCTATTGCAACAAGGATTGATTAAGCCCACAAAGTCGGATTGGGTTTGCTAAGCGTTCTATGTCAATAAACGTTTAGAGCAGAAACGTGGAAAGAAACATCTAATGATAGGCCACAAGTCTCTGAATGTGTTCCTGCAAGATGATAAGTTTCCTCTGCCTAAAATTAATACACAGGTAATATTTCTTAAGGAAGCTGTTATCTTTTCAAAGTTTGATCTTAAAGCAGGTTTTTGGCAATTGGGTATTCACCCTGAAAAACATTACAAAACTGCATTCTGCATTCCCAATGCTCAATACCAATGGACTGTGATGCCCTTTTGACTCAAAGTCGCTCCATCATTGTTTCAAAAGGACATTACCAAAATTTATGAGCCTATCCTCAACAGTGCCTTGATCTACATTGATGATATCTTACTGTTTTCAAAAACCAATAAGGAACATCAGGCCCTTCTTCAACAATTTTTAGACCTTACACAGCAGTATGGGATAATAATTTCAGCTTCGGAAAGCACTATTGGTAAAACAGAAATAGAATTTCTTGGAATGCAATTCAAGGATGGATTCTATCAGCTAGGCCCACATATTGCAAAAAATTGTTGCAATTTCCTGATGAAAATCTCATTGTTAAGAAGATCCAGCAATTCCTTGGAATTGTCAATCATATCAGAGATTTTATTCCACATGTGGTAGCCTTTACATCAAGCTTATCTAAGCTCTTACACAAAAATCCACCAATTTGGGGAGTTGAACAGACTACAGCTGTCAAACATCTCAAAAACCTTTGTCAGAATCTTTCACCATTGAAATGTTCTTATCATAAACTATCTTTCTCTCAGACAAATGTTAGTCTCAATACGATAGGCATGGCTAACCTATCTACACAGATTACACAGCATCCACCTTGGCCACCAGATACTTTTTTACACTATAAGTATCCTTCTTCTCATTCTCAAAAACACAAAAAGATTTTCTTTCCTTTTTCTACTCAATTTTGTAAAATGACTAGCAATTCTCTCTTTGCTTTCACAAAAATGTCTTTTCCTCTTATCGCTGAAAGACCTAGGAATGTTGAACAAGTAGTTTCTCTTTGTCGAATGAATTTATTTTATTATCTTCATTGTTCTCTTGTTGAACATAATCTTCTTGGTAGTCCTTCTATTTTCAATCTTAAGGTCGTCCTTCTATTTTCACCCTTAAGGCACCATACCTTCATGTGTTAACTCCTTCTGAGCCCTTAACAAAAAACACATTATGGTATTTATGGGCATTATCTTCTTTATATGTTTGTGCCATTTGTTTTTCTCCTCTTGATCTTTATCAGCGTCTCTGTGACATAAACAATGGAAGTTCTCTCTTATGGAATTTTCTTGAATGGTTTCAGCCTCTAGATCAACGGAAACAACAATGTGGTATTATCATCTCTCAACATCGTCTTAAAACATCTTCAAAAAGACGACAAGCTTCTCGTTGTTTCTTCACTATTCATCATCCATATTGTGAACAAGCAACTAGTGAACTTTATACAGAGCCACGTGTACAACATTATCACACATCTCTCTATTGGCCAAGACGTCATAATAATGTCTTTTAGCTCTTTGAGATTTTCTCAAAGAGATTAATCATTTTCCCGACACACCAGTATTGACTACATCTATTGGACCATATCCTGGAGAATTGATACCTGGTAAACCTGAAGCACCAGAAGTTGATATGCCTGGTTCCAATAGTCTTCAGTATGACATAGAAGATGCAGTCTCCAACATTGCAGGACCTTCACACCTCGATAACTTTGCTTTCCAGGATGCTCAAGATCCAAATGATTATTCATATAGCCCTAATGAAGCTGAGTTAGATTCCTTCCTGCACCAACTCCAGCAATGTGAGCTCAGATCAAAATGCCCTAAAATAAACAGCTTAAGTGATCCAGACTCTCCTTCTAATCTCCAATCATGGCATGAAGAAATTCGTGACAAATAATCTATTGATAGCTTTGGATTCTCTGGAGACATAACTTTTGAGGAGTTTTATCTTTAAAGCTATAGAGATATTAAAGGTTTCTTTGTGGTCCCCACAACCACCATTCCAAGATCCCTTTTTTGTCAGAAGACTGTGTGCTTTAAGACTTCTGTACAAAGTAGATGCTTTTGTACTATTCACTTTAGGACTTTGTGTAAAAGTAGTTTACTTTTTTAAAGTTAGGTGAATTATTAGCTTTACTTTTGTAAAGTAGATTCTTTAGAAAAAAGCTAAATTATTATATCTCTAGGATAGTTTACATTTCTATCCCTTGCTTTGCCTATATAAGCAGGGTTCGTCTTAATTTGTAATCAAGTTTTCTTTATCAAGCATTTTATATATGAAATGAAGAAGTGTTTCTTCACCTATCTCTTCTAGATAACCTCCATAAACCCAAGAGGTAATCGTGCTACCTGCTTTATCCCATAAATCATAATCTGGAGAAGCATTTAAAGTCTTCCATCTATAAAACTTAAACTTCATCTTCGCCTTGAGTGCCATTTTCATAATTGTACTCTACGAAAGGTAATCATTAGCTATTAGTGGAGTTGTCATTAAGACCGTACCAGGGTGGTCAGATCCTTGTAACATTAGAAAGTTATTGCTATTGACGCCCAATCCATCAACTCCTATCTTCCCCCTCATTTCGTGGCAATGAGCCAGGTCTCTCACCTTCCATCTTCAAGTAGATTCAATCACAATCCTCAATCTCGAGTTAAAAATTTTCGTAGATCAGAAACTGCTCTGATGTCTCGAACAAGAACACGTTTTCAAGAACTAGAGAAAGAAAAAAAATCTTCTTGTTAATCAAAAGAAGAAATCTTGGTATATATAGAAAGCTATAAGAGAACTAAGACAATCATTTGTACAATAAGAAATTAATAAATTATAAAGTAATAATTGAAGCTAAACATAAATCAAACTTAATATCTCTACAAAGATTCTTACCAAGAAACAAAATAAAAGATGAGAAATTTAAGTTGAATAGGAATAGAAATTAAGGAAACAAATAAGAAACAAAAACTATTATTACATACGAAAACAATGTAAACAAGGAAATCGATGAAAAGGGTAGTAATGTTTTTGAATATATATAAAATAAATGTTTTTTTTCTCATGACCAGAAGATTGAATTCTTTTTGTTTTTGAAATAAAATGAAAAGCAATTATAGATATAACAAGAAAATATTAAAAGGAAAATTTATTCGTCTTTATTGAAGGAGAAGTGTAAAATTTCCAATCCACAAAATCTCATAAGATCATGCATTAATTGATTTTGATAAATATAATTAATGATGAAAAAGCATATGACATTTAATTGTGAGAGTCAAACGATAAATTCAGGTAGGTTAATTAATGAAACGAAACGCTCCAGATAAGAAGTCTGGCTTATGTAACAGTTCTGGCTTATATAATTATCTTTTAGTGAAATGATAATTATATAATCATTTCTTTCTTTCTTCTGTTAATGACATGAAAAGTTATGTAATCTTCCCATCATCTCTGCCAATTGCCCCACTTATTAGTGCCTCCAGTTCGAGTGTCAAAATGATAGAGACCATCTTCTCTGATGCACGAAGTGCAGATTGCTCCGTCGTCAGGATCGCATGTTGCGAGAAAGGATTTGTGTGGCACAAAGACATCGAAGTGACCGCCATGGTTGGCACCAAATACGAAATCACACCAAAACCTCGTCCGTTCTAAGATGTCCATTCCAAACCTGAAGTCATATTCATCGCGAGGTTTCAAGATATGATGGCCAAGATCATCCTCCTTTGAAGCACAGTGGACATCCACATTATCTGGGTACATTTCGTTGAATATTTAAGCTGTGTACTTCTCAGTGAAAGATACGCTGGAAGAGGGATTTGTCATCAAGGCTAACGCTATTTATTAACTACGATAATAAGTAAATTTTTGTTTCAGATTAATACATTTCGTATGATAAGTAAATTTTTTTAAGAAAATGATTCTATATTTATTAACTATGATAAGAGAGCGTTTAATTTTAAGTGATAATCCTAACCATAAAGGCTTTTTGGGTATGCTATAAATTATCAAATACTTTTCTCTCAGATAGTGATATTGTGTATTAAAAAAATCTGGTTCATATTAATGTATTTCAAAAAAATGGTTAAGAAGTCAGTGGAGGCGCATATTAATTACGTTATAAATTAAGTAAAGCATAATAAAGAAACTAATTAGGTTTAGTACTGCTTGTGTTTTTGGGGCAAAACGAGGTCTATAGTTGAATCATAACATTGCATGCAGATGCTTTGGAGAAATTGAAAGGTTATAATTGTTTGATTATGTCAAACTAATTATATTAAATAACTAGGTAATTAGGCTAAAGATTATATTCAATTTGTTGATTTTTAAAATGCTATTATGAGAAGTATTTTTTTTAAGGATTGAGAAATTAATGAACTAAAAACTTATTATGTCTAAAAGTTATTACAAATTACTCAAAGAAATATAAACAGAGATATGATATAAATTTGACTTAATTTATACAACATTTTAAAAGTTAATCACTAAATTAAAATTTTTAAAAATTATATACTTTTAAATTTGTTATCTCTAAATGTATTACATTAATTACTTTTATATGGACTTGATATTTAGGTCCCTTTTTATATCAATGTTTAATATTTAATATTATTATCATTTGTGTATTATGTTTACTTCAATCTAATTTAATCTAAAATTAATAAATTAAATTTAAATTAATTATTGTTATCTAAGTTTAAATTTTAAGATATTAATATAAACATTTTCAAAATAATTTTCTTTTTAATTTAATATATTAAACATTATTGTTTCAATTTTCAAATTTAAAAAATTAAAATAACACAAAATTTATATTTCTTTAAATTAGAAATCAAATCAATATATCAATTTCATATTAAGATTGTTAGTGCTACATTTGAGAAAGAAAAACTCTTAGTGTCATCCGATTAAATTCATTCTTAAAAGGATTTTGAAAGGTTTTTAATCGAATTTATTTATCAATGAGAAGTTATATTGAAAAAATTTTCGGTGTTCTTAAGACTCGATGAAAGATATAGAAAAAAATGATTATATTACCTTCTTTTGCTTTGTCTAAATTCTTATGAAAATATTTAATAAAATACTAAAATATAAATAGCTAATACTTAAGTTCTTATAATTTTTTAAGTTATATCTTTATATGTCATTTTATAAGTAAACAGCGGGTATTAAATAACTAATTATATCAAAAATTTTAAATAAATAGTTGATATTATCTGAAAAAATCAATAATATTAATTTATTATTAATGAACCATTAATAAAATCAGCTAATAGGATTATTGTCAAATATGTAATTTATATTTATAATCAACACAACACGCGGTGTAGGCACCGCCTAATCCTTATTTTCAATCAAAAACACTCTCAAAACAATAAAGAACTTTATTACTTACAGATATGAATGCTTTTCCAAATCTCAAAATTGAATCTTTGCCCACCTGGGATTCAGCGCAATTCCCATATGTCGTCTCTACTCACCAGTTTCAAAGCCTTGAAAGAGACCCTTAAGCCTTGCACTAATCTCTCCGCCTCGTCATCTTCTTCTTCCACGCAAGGGCCGCAACCTTCAGCGCTCCCCAGGAAGCCACCAAAATCCTCTCTTTCACAGCAGCTGCAACGCCTTGGAGATCCTTGGTTTTCTTTCCCACAAGAATCTCTGTTACAAGAGGCGAAAACACACAAATCCCAGAAGTCTTTTCAGGTTGAAAACCAATCCAAAGGTGGAAACTTTGAGAATTATGAAGAGGAAGAGGATGCAGACAAAGAATTGCAGGATTTTGAAAGACCCAAAATGGGTCGGTTTCACTTCGATCATACCGGACCCTTTGAACCATTACCGCTTTCACCACCTGGAGAGTTTCCTATTGTACAGGTTTGTTAACAAATGCCTTGATTCTTCTGACTGTCTTCATATCATTTTTTTCAACTTCCCTTACAGCATTTTGATTATGTATGTGATTGAGAATTATATGAAAAGGTCCTACCTTTTGTCTTCCTTGTGTGACCATAGTTGTAGAATTGAGTCCTCTTTAGAAATGAACGTTTTCTTTAACCCCTTTTGTATTTCTCCATTTGACTTTCTTTTAAATATGTTAGATTAATTTAACAATTATAAGGTGTGGTTGATTCTAATATAAAGTGGACCCAAGATAATAGTTAAGAATATTATAGTCATTATGATTTTATTACAGTTAATAAGAGCCCTGCGCTCTCGCTTTAATTAAGTTAGCAATTCTCAAAGAAAATATACGATCTTGCACCATTGAAAAAGAATGAAGAAAAGAAAAAAGAGAGAGTGGATAAACTTCTTTGCATAGAGAAGGTGTTTACAACTAAAAGGATTAAGGATCTATCATTGTAGGCACATATTAAATATGGACCAAGGTTAGTATTTTTTCCCCCTCTCTTTTATAGCATGAATCTTAATTGAATGGGTTGAATCAATTATATTATAGATGATAGGAATTTTAGACTTGAAATATTATTTAGAATATTATCGAGTCAATTTACATATGGTATCAAAGCAAGATTATGACACTTCGATTTGTATTAAAGTTACCTTAGGATTCATCATAGCCATTAATATTGCTTAAGGTTATAGAATGCATTTAAAATTATTTTATTGCTTCCTCAATAATTTTTCTGTTTAACAAATTCAAAGCAATAGGAGGTAAGAAAAGACAAGAGTTTTTTGGTTGTTATAAGTAGTAGACTGATCTCACTCTACATCTTAAAGGCTCTCGTGGGACCATGATTGTGTTCATATATGTTGTTTGCTGGACATCGTGTTATTATATTCATATATGTTTTTTGCTAGACATCGTGTTTTCTGTTTTGAAAAACAAAAAGTTAAAAAAAAGTCAACTACATTGTGTTCATGGGGCATACCATCGAAAGACTTTACGTTTGTACTTATAAAGCATAAGTTATTTGGGTTGTTATTTGCTGAAAAATGTGATTGTGTTCGTGGGCCTACCATCAAAAGGCTTTGGTTTTGTGGTTCTAAAGCAAAATGATCTTGGGGTAGAAATTTGTGGATATCGTGATTTTTACGTTGAAAAATCAAAAGGGTGAATATGAATGTAATCAATTACGTTTTGGCCCTCTGGTAATAAGTGAATATGCATGTTAGTTTTTGGATTTTACAGTATGATCTTTCAACATGGTTAGATTTGACATGCCTGTTACATGATCATGGATAGGTTGAGACCGATCAAACTTCATGGTTGTCAATTCATGCATCAAGTTTCCTACAATAAACTTGTCAGCTATGTCTGCTTGTGAGTACTCCTTGATTTTCATCGTGAATTCTCTTACATTGTCCATATTAGGAATTGATGGCTTAACATTTTTAGCCATTATCGATCACGTCAACTTTAGACTCAACCTATTAGACTTTTCCCAAGCCTCAAAATATGTCTTTTCAGCTTGTATACTAGTCTTAGTAATGGTTGCAAGCTTCTTAGCAACTAATGTTAGGTCCTTATCCATAATGCCCAACTGAAATTAGATTTGCTCAGACCAATCGGTATAGCTTAACCTATTGAACTTGATCAGACCAGTGCCTACAGCTAACAAATTATTAGAAGCTACTATCGTAATACAAACTCACACATTAATGCTTTGAGTACAATTAATGGATTTAGACAATAATAAACTTTAATATATATATATATATATATATATATTTAAGTTCACCTTTGGGTAATACTTAAATACATATCCTCAATTCATAATGATGCTAACAAAAAATATATATATACACACTTTAATAGACAGTCAATCATACTCAAGCTGGTATGCATGCTCTCTTTAGATATACAATCATATTCACCTCGTATATCGATAAGTCTCTTTATTATTAATTATAAGCAATGATCCATCTTTAAGTGATCTCTTAATATTATAATTAATAATCTCAATTGTTCAGTTCATCTTTTTTGTCATTTATTAGCATCATATAATGTGAACTATTGAAAGAGTGCAAAATTAAATGTTTAAATATCTTTTCAAGCAAGGTGACTTTGGTAACTAATAAGCTTTTCATACAGTAAACATTTAATTAAGTATCAATAAATTATGAAATTTAACTATAATGTTAAAAGATCATATTGTAAAGTTCAAAAACTAACAAGCTTAACATGCATATTCATTTATTACCAGAGGATCAAAACATAATTGATTACATGCACACTCATCATTTTGATTTTCCACAAATCCTGGATGTCCACACATTTTAGGCCTAAGATCATTCTGCGTTACAACCACAAAATCAAAGCCTTTTGATGGTAGACCCTACAAACACAATCACGTTTTCCAACAAATGAACAACCTAAATAACTTATGTTTACAATCCTAAAGCCTCTCAATGGTAGGCCCCACAAAAACAACATAATCGACTTTTCTTTAACCTTTTGTTTTTCAAAACAGAAAACACAATGTTCAGCAAATAACATATACGAACACAATAAGACGATGTCCAGCAAACAACATATACGAATACAATTATGGTCCCACGAGGGTCTTTAGGATGCAAAGGGAGATTGATCCACTGCTTATAACAACCGAAAGACTCTATCTTTCCTTACACCTCCTATTACTTTGAATTCGTTGAATAGAAAAATTATAGCAAAAGCAATAAAATAATTTTAATTGCATTTTATAACCTTAAACAATATTAATGGCTATGATGAATCCTAAGGTTAACTTTAATGCTAATCAAAGTGTCATAATTTTGCTCTAATACCACATTTAAATTGAGTCTATAATATTCTAAATAATATTTCAAGTCAAGAATTCTCCCAAGATCATCTATAACACAATTGATTCAACTCATTCAATTAAGATTCATGCTATAAAAGAGAGAAAGAAATACTAACCTTGGCCCATGTTTAATATGTGTCTACAATGATAGATCTTTAATCCTTTTGGTTGTAAACATTTTTTACGCAAAGAAGTTTGTCCACTCTCTCCTTCTGCTTTTCTTCGTTTTTTTTCCAATGGTGCAAGAATGTATCTTTTCTTTGGTAACTGTTAATGTAATTGAAGGGAGAGGGAAGAATTCTTATGAATTATAATAAAACCCTAGTGACTCGAATATTCTCTACAAACCCAAATAACCATTATCTTGGGCCCACCTTACATTAGAATCAACCTAAGTAATATGGGCTGCACCTTTATGATTTTTAAATTAATCTATCAAACTATTTATATTCTTTCAGGTTCCTGCTTCTATCAACTGTAGGTTGCTTGAGCATCAGAAGGAAGGGGTAAATTTTCTGTATAAGTTGTACCGGAACAACCATGGTGGCATTCTCGGTGATGACATGTGAGCATGTTTTCCTTCTTTACAACTATGTATGTGTTCTTCTCCTATCCATGCTTAAGTTTTTTTCAGTTATCTTTTCTTTTTAGCATTATTGACTTATGTATGTGTGCTTCTCCTGTCCATGCTTAAGTTTTTTTCAGTTATCTTTTCTGTTTAGCGTTATTGACTTCAACAAAAGCATGTTAAATAGATTATTTGATGTGGTTCAATTTAAAGGAAAAAAGTGTGCATAACTTAATACATTGTTATCAAAGGCACTCTGTTAGGAATCGATTAACTTAAAGTGCTGATGTGTTTAAATCACAGTAGATAAAGAATAATCGCTCAATATTATTCAAGAAACAAGAAGGAAAAACCCTTTTGACAAGGGACAATCCCTTACAATCTTAGGAATACTTCCGAGAATAAGAGCCTATCTGATCTTCCCCCCTCTTCCCTCCTAAACTATACTTTTATATCTCCTTATTCTACTACTTCTAACATGTATCTAACTCTTGACCTATCTACTGTTAACTACCTGATAAGGTGTATTGATATCTAACTACTACTATCCATATGTGTTGACATATTAGGAATGACAGATTAGGAATGTGTATAATTAGGATTCTTCCGTTATTATTCTTTCTTAATTAGT
>JANSVA010095273.1:0-10822 GCA_025504915.1 Erythroxylum reticulatum
ACATTCACTGAAGCTTTTCGAACATCCATATGTAAAGCTCACCTGAGAAGAAGCTCCCTTCAGAACTGAATACACATGAGAACGGATCATACCCAGGGCTCTAGACTATTATACATATAAATGGAACTAGATACAAACCTTACAATTTTGAAATATTCCTAATCAAATGCTACAATGTTGACTCCATGTCTATACCTGGAGTTATCAAAATTTAAGTAAATAAACACTGGATTCTGTATATTGTGGGTTGCTCTCAACATACCTAATGTAATAAAAAATCAGATTCTAGTGTCGTATCTTTAGAACAAGACAAAACCTACCACTATATGCCATAAAGATGTAGCCTCAGATATGGCTATAAGAAAAATGTTCACTTACACTATGCACTCATCAAGACATTTCAGTAATGGCAAGAATTTCTCATTTCCCACACTCATGATTGGAGAATAAAAATTTGTAGAAACTTGCAAGATGCATACACATAATTGAAATCCATCAAAAGAAATAATCCAATATAATAGCACAAGTTGAACTCCATCTAAAGCAAGATTTTAACAAACAAAGACATCCTCATGATCAGTGAAATGAACTCCTAGAATAGAAATGATTGCTCTAGGATTCATATGCAGATGACCAATAACAAGAAGATTTATTATATGGTTAATCTATCTATCAGAAAAGAGGAGATCCATATGCATAGGTTTGTAATTGAAGCTACTACAAAATTTAAAAGAAGTTGGCAATTATTGAATCTTTACCAATTCAATTGAAGTTTAGACAACTACTTTTATTTTTGTTTTGTTTTTCTATGTAGGTATTAAGAGGCTATACAAATAAAACTCAACAAATTGTACAATCAAGGTCTCTATGTCAAAAATAGAAAGGCTAATCTGTATAATAAAAGATACAATATGTAACTTGAAATTAGGTTCACATTTTCTTTTAAGGGAATGCAAAATTGTTATAGCTGCAACCAACCATGATAGTTAAGTGAGAGGTATTGATATACCATAGTTAAGAGTGGATAGTTCTACAACCTGAACTAGCTCCAAAACTATTTATGAGTCTACATGAACTAACAATTGATCCCTTCATCCTTAGTCATTGTCTTTAGGAAAACACTCAAACCTCAAACGCCAAGATTTCACATTATGTCTTAAGTTGATAAAAGACTAACTATATCCGAGAAATGTAAGAAATATAATGGAAAAGAGAGTGAACTCTTTCACATTTTCTTCTAAACATGGATTGCATGAAACTCAAGAAATATAAAGAATTTTCGAGAAAAAGAAAGATTAAAAATGAGGAAATGAGGAAAGAAGGGATTAAAAATGAGGAAATGAGGAAAGAAAGGACCTTGTCAACATATGTTCAGAAAGAAAATGGAAGCTTTGCTAATTTGTGACTACAAAAACATCACAGTAATAAGAAAATGAAGCTTCTACATAATGCACTTCAGATGTCACTACTAGATGATGATTCATTAAACTCCATATGCTCACCAAATACTGAATTCCTTTCTTCTAAATTTACATTTCATCCATTTCCTTATACTAGGTTACTCATCAACATTTTATATAATCACTTACATAAAATCTTCATTGACCATCTTTAATCTAGTTTAACATGTATGTTATAATCAGCTTCACAATCCATCAAAGTTCAAGACACCATAGTTCAAAAAAGAAAATATTGTTTTCCTTCATACTAATTGCCATAATAAGACGAAATGGGAGCAATAGATAAAAGTTCAACTTTAGGCTTTTGGTTAAGGAACATGTCAATAGCAAAAGGATCTAAATGAAAACCGAACCACTAAAATCTCAATAGAAATTGATCGAAACTGCAATATGAAAGTTAAGCTTTAAAGGGTATAAGAGCATCCACCTGCACTTGAAGCTAAAGTTGTTACAAATACTCAATCACCTCATCTGGCATCGAAACCTTATCTGTCTATTCCCACAAAGAGAAAAGAAATAACATCAAATCATTCACTCAATATACAACTCAAATCAAACATAAAATTCTCGACCCAATTTTCAGAGCCTAACATTTGGAGTCATAAAATGTGATCGTATTATCCTACTTCCATGAACTCTCGTTAGGCATCATCCCACAAGGGTGGCGTGTCCCCAACAGTCAAACACCAAAATTAAAAATTGAATTCTTTAGAAATATTTTAGCTCTATGTCTCTAATTCATTCTGAAATAAGAACTATCTCATTCGGAGCTCTATAGATCAAGATATACTTAAAATGCCAAAGTATGTTCATACCCAAGTCAAGCTCTCCCAACCAATCCCTCACTTTATTTCCATTAATATTTTTCAAATAAATACTAAAGGCTATCAATTTTTATGGAGTGATAGAAAAATGTGTTAGGAACCTATTGGTTAAAGAATCACTTCATTTGGAGGTTAGATTATGAAGTTATGGCCAAAAGAATCAAACATGCATTTGTCCTTAATCATATTGGACCTGTTTTGGAAAAACTAACATAACTTTCTATAGAGATGTTGGATTAAGGTTATCTTAGGATGGTTTTGAAGAACACTTCGAGATCTATAACTTGTGTGAAGACCTTGAAGAGAGATTTTGCCATCTAGAGGTTCAAAATCGAGAATTTCCAAAAATGTAGATGAATCAAACTAAGGGATTCAATCTAAGATGAATCAGAAGAGGGGATTCAGTCTAAGATGAATCAGACAAAAGGATTTCTACAGGGTCTTCCTCACATCACCAAAAGTTCTAAATCACTAACTACACTCTCCAAAGCATCTCCAATGGTTCCTATATCCATTCTAACTTCATTTTCACTCATAATCTTCCCAAATTCACTTCTTTTAATGCAATATCACTCCTTAAACATTCAATTACCAATTTGGTTATATTAAACTCCCAAATCTCAACTTAAATGACTCATCACATATAACAAATTCTCATTCTTACTACAGTTGTTTTGTATATACATCCTATGCAACATCACCACTTATAATGATCATATCTCTTAACTTCGATGTCCAAAAATTTCGTACTTTATATCGTTGGAAAGCTAGAAAGATAATATCCAACTTTCATGAAGAAAACTTTGGCTAATTATACCTAGATCAATATAATTTTTCCTTTGAGTTCAGAACACAATTTTCCTTTTATGAAAAACTTGAAATCTTCATGGTAAAAACTTGGAATGTCATGAGTATAACCATTCGAATGCCAATATTATTTCATTAAACGCTCTAATATCTACTCATTTGACTCATCACCTACAACTAATTCTCATCATTCACAAAAATCCTATCTTTCTTTTCCATAATATCTCACTTATATGTATAACAGTAATTCATGTTCAAGATTCATCATCTCACTTTGATAACTTCAAGTATACCTAATTTCAACTCCAAATCATCCACATACAATCCATATTTCATTAACATCATAAGATAAGAACTTACAAAGCTTTAATGGCATCTCATGCCACAATACATCATTTCACAAGATCCCCAAAATACAAAAGATATTTGAATGATAACAGCTCAAAATGCAACTACAACCTTGTTTTATATAAATTACTCTAAAACAAAACAAGACATGCAAATTCAGAGTGATGCCTTGACTCATTTTCACTCGATCTCTTACTCATCATTTGAATAGGGGATGGAGAGTAGGGGTGAGCTTAAAACCTCGTGAGTAACAAGTTTATAACAGAAAAATAAGCAAGATCTTGAAAATATTAATTTGTCTGAGAAAATTCATATTGAATTTATAAAGCACATTTTTTTCAAATTCTCATCATATAATCCAATTCACAAACAACACAATTTATGCATTCATCAACTTATTCATAAAATCATAAACACATAAGCACATCAAAATGTTTTGGATAGTCCAAAATAGAACTTACTACACATTTCCACATAATGGTCCTATGTAGCCATGAACAGAACGTACTATCGCAATTCCATATAATGGTTTTGCGTAGTCGTGAACTTAGGGAAGTCCATGAAGGAGCTCCATACCACAGCGGGCAGACAAGAGAAGCCTTTAGTCAAAGTGCACTTGGCTTAACTTAGGGGACCACCTCAAACCCACATAACATGTATTTCATGATTTGAAAACAGATTGCCCAAAATGACACTTTTTTTGAAAACATGATTTTCTTAACATATTGCCATGAGGATATATTTCAGAAACACAATTGTCCATGAACATGAAATATTTCACATTCATTTCCATCAAATTCATATACCAAACATATAATAATTTCTCAAGTCATTCAAAGCAATAATGAAACAAATATGAAGCAATTTGAAATTATTTTATTCTTCTTGCTTTAAAAGAAAACATTCATGGCTCAATACTTAATTATAAACATGAAACCCACCTAATTGGCTTACAAAAATCCAAACTCAAGGTTGTCTTTCCTCTTGCTCTTGGATAGGGTTCTCTTGGTTTCCTATAATAAACCAATTTTCTCATTCAGTCCACATTCACATGTAAATTCATAAAACTTCACAAATCAAAAATGCTAAAATTGAACTTAAACCTAACCTATCTGTAGTTCATTTAAGCTAGAAAAACCAAAACCCTAGCTTAGAAATCCTTAATCAAGATGGTTTCATGTTTCTCTTCTTTCTTCCTTCATTCCCAACACAAACCCTAGTCTCTATTTAATCCCTTTTTGAACCTAGCAAGAGGAAAGATGAAGACTTACCTCTAACAAGTTGATTTCCTCTTCTTTTTCTTCTTCTTTCTTCTTCCTTCCAAGCTTCCCACGATTTTCCTTCTTCTCTTCTCTTCTTTACATTTTCTTCCTCTCTCTTTAGCTTCTCACGATACTTCTCCCTTCTTCTCCCTTCTATTTTCGTTTTTTCCTTCTTAAGAAGCGAGTCAACATTTCCCTTTTCCTATAATACCCTTAATGAGTGTGTAAAGTCCCTTTTACCCTTCCTTATAAACTTAGGTTCTTTTAACCTTAGGTTGTCTTCCAAAAATGCCCTTCATGTAATCTTACTACCTTAATTCAATTAACCCATGAAATAAAATCCTAATAACCTTGACATAATACAACAATTAATTCCAAAACTAATCTATCATGTCCTTATAATTTATTTAATTCATGTCTAACTCAATAAACATAATAAGAAAAATTTTAGAGGCCAAAATTTCTCCTCCTCTTAAAAGAATTTCGTCTTCGAAATTCTTATCTGACTAATCAAGAGGCAGAGGTATGTTTGCTCTTATTTTCCTCTGTTTTCCCATTTAACTTCATCACTCAAATAATTTCTTTCAAATGACCATAGTTGATAGACTTACCCGGTGTTTCTATTACTTATTTAGTCATTCACTTTCTTAACTGTTATATATATATATGTATGTATATATATCTATATATGTATAGATATATATACATATATATGTATATATATCTATACATATATAGATATATATACATACATATATATATATAACAGTTAAGAAAGTGAATGACTAAATAAGTAATAGAAACACCGGGTAAGTCTATCAACTATGGTCATTTGAAAGAAATTATTTGAGTGATGAAGTTAAATGGGAAAACAGAGGAAAATAAGAGCAAACATACCTCTGCCTCTTGATTAGTCAGATAAGAATTTCGAAGACGAAATTCTTTTAAGAGGAGGAGAAATTTTGGCCTCTAAAATTTTTCTTATTATGTTTATTGAGTTAGACATGAATTAAATAAATTATAAGGACATGATAGATTAGTTTTGGAATTAATTGTTGTATTATGTCAAGGTTATTAGGATTTTATTTCATGGGTTAATTGAATTAAGGTAGTAAGATTACATGAAGGGCATTTTTGGAAGACAACCTAAGGTTAAAAGAACCTAAGTTTATAAGGAAGGGTAAAAGGGACTTTACACACTCATTAAGGGTATTATAGGAAAAGGGAAATGTTGACTCGCTTCTTAAGAAGGAAAAAACGAAAATAGAAGGGAGAAGAAGGGAGAAGTATCGTGAGAAGCTAAAGAGAGAGGAAGAAAATGTAAAGAAGAGAAGAGAAGAAGGAAAATCGTGGGAAGCTTGGAAGGAAGAAGAAAGAAGAAGAAAAAGAAGAGGAAATCAACTTGTTAGAGGTAAGTCTTCATCTTTCCTCTTGCTAGGTTCAAAAAGGGATTAAATAGAGACTAGGGTTTGTGTTGGGAATGAAGGAAGAAAGAAGAGAAACATGAAACCATCTTGATTAAGGATTTCTAAGCTAGGGTTTTGGTTTTTCTAGCTTAAATGAACTACAGATAGGTTAGGTTTAAGTTCAATTTTAGCATTTTTGATTTGTGAAGTTTTATGAATTTACATGTGAATGTGGACTGAATGAGAAAATTGGTTTATTATAGGAAACCAAGAGAACCCTATCCAAGAGCAAGAGGAAAGACAACCTTGAGTTTGGATTTTTGTAAGCCAATTAGGTGGGTTTCATGTTTATAATTAAGTATTGAGCCATGAATGTTTTCTTTTAAAGCAAGAAGAATAAAATAATTTCAAATTGCTTCATATTTGTTTCATTATTGCTTTGAATGACTTGAGAAATTATTATATGTTTGGTATATGAATTTGATGGAAATGAATGTGAAATATTTCATGTTCATGGACAATTGTGTTTCTGAAATATATCCTCATGGCAATATGTTAAGAAAATCATGTTTTCAAAAAAAGTGTCATTTTGGGCAATCTGTTTTCAAATCATGAAATACATGTTATGTGGGTTTGAGGTGGTCCCCTAAGTTAAGCCAAGTGCACTTTGACTAAAGGCTTCTCTTGTCTGCCCGCTGTGGTATGGAGCTCCTTCATGGACTTCCCTAAGTTCACGACTACGCAAAACCATTATATGGAATTGCGATAGTACGTTCTGTTCATGGCTACATAGGACCATTATGTGGAAATGTGTAGTAAGTTCTATTTTGGACTATCCAAAACATTTTGATGTGCTTATGTGTTTATGATTTTATGAATAAGTTGATGAATGCATAAATTGTGTTGTTTGTGAATTGGATTATATGATGAGAATTTGAAAAAAATGTGCTTTATAAATTCAATATGAATTTTCTCAGACAAATTAATATTTTCAAGATCTTGCTTATTTTTCTGTTATAAACTTGTTACTCACGAGGTTTTAAGCTCACCCCTACTCTCCATCCCCTATTCAAATGATGAGTAAGAGATCGAGTGAAAATGAGTCAAGGCATCACTCTGAATTTGCATGTCTTGTTTTGTTTTAGAGTAATTTATATAAAACAAGGTTGTAGTTGCATTTTGAGCTGTTATCATTCAAATATCTTTTGTATTTTGGGGATCTTGTGAAATGATGTATTGTGGCATGAGATGCCATTAAAGCTTTGTAAGTTCTTATCTTATGATGTTAATGAAATATGGATTGTATGTGGATGATTTGGAGTTGAAATTAGGTATACTTGAAGTTATCAAAGTGAGATGATGAATCTTGAACATGAATTACTGTTATACATATAAGTGAGATATTATGGAAAAGAAAGATAGGATTTTTGTGAATGATGAGAATTAGTTGTAGGTGATGAGTCAAATGAGTAGATATTAGAGCGTTTAATGAAATAATATTGGCATTCGAATGGTTATACTCATGACATTCCAAGTTTTTACCATGAAGATTTCAAGTTTTTCATAAAAGGAAAATTGTGTTCTGAACTCAAAGGAAAAATTATATTGATCTAGGTATAATTAGCCAAAGTTTTCTTCATGAAAGTTGGATATTATCTTTCTAGCTTTCCAACGATATAAAGTACGAAATTTTTGGACATCGAAGTTAAGAGATATGATCATTATAAGTGGTGATGTTGCATAGGATGTATATACAAAACAACTGTAGTAAGAATGAGAATTTGTTATATGTGATGAGTCATTTAAGTTGAGATTTGGGAGTTTAATATAACCAAATTGGTAATTGAATGTTTAAGGAGTGATATTGCATTAAAAGAAGTGAATTTGGGAAGATTATGAGTGAAAATGAAGTTAGAATGGATATAGGAACCATTGGAGATGCTTTGGAGAGTGTAGTTAGTGATTTAGAACTTTTGGTGATGTGAGGAAGACCCTGTAGAAATCCTTTTGTCTGATTCATCTTAGACTGAATCCCCTCTTCTGATTCATCTTAGATTGAATCCCTTAGTTTGATTCATCTACATTTTTGGAAATTCTCGATTTTGAACCTCTAGATGGCAAAATCTCTCTTCAAGGTCTTCACACAAGTTATAGATCTCGAAGTGTTCTTCAAAACCATCCTAAGATAACCTTAATCCAACATCTCTATAGAAAGTTATGTTAGTTTTTCCAAAACAGGTCCAATATGATTAAGGACAAATGCATGTTTGATTCTTTTGGCCATAACTTCATAATCTAACCTCCAAATGAAGTGATTCTTTAACCAATAGGTTCCTAACACATTTTTCTATCACTCCATAAAAATTGATAGCCTTTAGTATTTATTTGAAAAATATTAATGGAAATAAAGTGAGGGATTGGTTGGGAGAGCTTGACTTGGGTATGAACATACTTTGGCATTTTAAGTATATCTTGATCTATAGAGCTCCGAATGAGATAGTTCTTATTTCAGAATGAATTAGAGACATAGAGCTAAAATATTTCTAAAGAATTCAATTTTTAATTTTGGTGTTTGACTGTTGGGGACACGCCACCCTTGTGGGATGATGCCTAACGAGAGTTCATGGAAGTAGGATAATACGATCACATTTTATGACTCCAAATGTTAGGCTCTGAAAATTGGGTCGAGAATTTTATGTTTGATTTGAGTTGTATATTGAGTGAATGATTTGATGTTATTTCTTTTCTCTTTGTGGGAATAGACAGATAAGGTTTCGATGCCAGATGAGGTGATTGAGTATTTGTAACAACTTTAGCTTCAAGTGCAGGTGGATGCTCTTATACCCTTTAAAGCTTAACTTTCATATTGCAGTTTCGATCAATTTCTATTGAGATTTTAGTGGTTCGGTTTTCATTTAGATCCTTTTGCTATTGACATGTTCCTTAACCAAAAGCCTAAAGTTGAACTTTTATCTATTGCTCCCATTTCGTCTTATTATGGCAATTAGTATGAAGGAAAACAATATTTTCTTTTTTGAACTATGGTGTCTTGAACTTTGATGGATTGTGAAGCTGATTATAACATACATGTTAAACTAGATTAAAGATGGTCAATGAAGATTTTATGTAAGTGATTATATAAAATGTTGATGAGTAACCTAGTATAAGGAAATGGATGAAATGTAAATTTAGAAGAAAGGAATTCAGTATTTGGTGAGCATATGGAGTTTAATGAATCATCATCTAGTAGTGACATCTGAAGTGCATTATGTAGAAGCTTCATTTTCTTATTACTGTGATGTTTTTGTAGTCACAAATTAGCAAAGCTTCCATTTTCTTTCTGAACATATGTTGACAAGGTCCTTTCTTTCCTCATTTCCTCATTTTTAATCCCTTCTTTCCTCATTTCCTCATTTTTAATCTTTCTTTTTCTCGAAAATTCTTTATATTTCTTGAGTTTCATGCAATCCATGTTTAGAAGAAAATGTGAAAGAGTTCACTCTCTTTTCCATTATATTTCTTACATTTCTCGGATATAGTTAGTCTTTTATCAACTTAAGACATAATGTGAAATCTTGGCGTTTGAGGTTTGAGTGTTTTCCTAAAGACAATGACTAAGGATGAAGGGATCAATTGTTAGTTCATGTAGACTCATAAATAGTTTTGGAGCTAGTTCAGGTTGTAGAACTATCCACTCTTAACTATGGTATATCAATACCTCTCACTTAACTATCATGGTTGGTTGCAGCTATAACAATTTTGCATTCCCTTAAAAGAAAATGTGAACCTAATTTCAAGTTACATATTGTATCTTTTATTATACAGATTAGCCTTTCTATTTTTGACATAGAGACCTTGATTGTACAATTTGTTGAGTTTTATTTGTATAGCCTCTTAATACCTACATAGAAAAACAAAACAAAAATAAAAGTAGTTGTCTAAACTTCAATTGAATTGGTAAAGATTCAATAATTGCCAACTTCTTTTAAATTTTGTAGTAGCTTCAATTACAAACCTATGCATATGGATCTCCTCTTTTCTGATAGATAGATTAACCATATAATAAATCTTCTTGTTATTGGTCATCTGCATATGAATCCTAGAGCAATCATTTCTATTCTAGGAGTTCATTTCACTGATCATGAGGATGTCTTTGTTTGTTAAAATCTTGCTTTAGATGGAGTTCAACTTGTGCTATTATATTGGATTATTTCTTTTGATGGATTTCAATTATGTGTATGCATCTTGCAAGTTTCTACAAATTTTTATTCTCCAATCATGAGTGTGGGAAATGAGAAATTCTTGCCATTACTGAAATGTCTTGATGAGTGCATAGTGTAAGTGAACATTTTTCTTATAGCCATATCTGAGGCTACATCTTTATGGCATATAGTGGTAGGTTTTGTCTTGTTCTAAAGATACGACACTAGAATCTGATTTTTTATTACATTAGGTATGTTGAGAGCAACCCACAATATACAGAATCCAGTGTTTATTTACTTAAATTTTGATAACTCCAGGTATAGACATGGAGTCAACATTGTAGCATTTGATTAGGAATATTTCAAAATTGTAAGGTTTGTATCTAGTTCCATTTATATGTATAATAGTCTAGAGCCCTGGGTATGATCCGTTCTCATGTGTATTCAGTTCTGAAGGGAGCTTCTTCTCAGGTGAGCTTTACATATGGATGTTCGAAAAGCTTCAGTGAATGT